>JAPCYS010001210.1:0-58725 GCA_028641055.1 Alopecurus myosuroides
AGCACAACTTCTAGGTTAATTGTTCCGAGTGGACGGATTGCCTTTCCTGGAACTATCCCGTGGAAGGATGTTTCTGATTCCTGGAGGCCGTCCAAGTTCCTGTTCATCCGACGGAGTGTATCCGCGTAGATAATGTTGATGCCACTGCCACTATCCATGAATACGCGGGCCAAGTCGTAGTTGCCAATTTGTGCTTGGATGACAAGGGCGGCGTGTCCTGGTCGATAGACTCGTGGCGGGTGGTCCTTCATCGAGAATGTTATTGGCTGGTCCGCCATCTTCAAGTATTTTGTTTTTGTTGGCGGTGTCTGCACGGCCATGCACAATTGCCTTGTGTTAGTCTTTTGAGCTCTGCGGGATGGACATACCTTCTGGATCATCACGAGTTGCCCTGCTGGATTTGGGTACGCGTTGGCCCCGGAGTTTTGAGCTGGCGGTGCAGGTAGCGCGGCTAATGCCATGTTTGGATTTGCTGGTGGAGGTGGGGGTTGTGGCGGCTGGAATCCTTGGTGGCCTCCTCCTGGAAGCGGTGGGTAATTTTGCGCGTGTGCAGCTCTTTTCCTTGCGAGTGCTTCTGAGATATCAATAAACTTTCGGCAATCCTTAAGAAGGTGCGTTGCCTTAGGTTTGCCCGTGCGTTTATCTGTAAATAGATGTAGCGAGCAGTATCCATCGAGGTCTTCGTCAGGTGATTTTTCTTAAGCTTTTGGCCTCCACTCGCGATTCCCACGGCGACCGGAGTCGCGGCCTCGCGTGAATTCCGCTGCGACCAACTCCTCTCTGTCTTCGTGATCGTAATATTTTCTCCTTCCTTCGACTATGACGATCTTCATCATGTGCAGGTGATGATGCCCTCTCATTGCGCACCGCTCTTCTCCGTTAGCCCATTTTTCGCTATGTTCTCAGCTCCCCAATAGTCTTGGGTGCGGCTCTGCCCAGTTCTTCTCTGAAAGCCGTTCTTCGGGCGCCTTTTGCGAAGGCTTCAATCGCTACTTCTTCTGAAATGGTTCCTGCGGTATCCTGAGCGTAGTCCATCGCTGGATTACTCGCGGGTGGATTCGCCACTTTTCTGCTTGCATGCTCGCAGTTCTTCAATGGTGGCTGGCCTCTTGTAAGTCGACTGAAATTTTTTGCAGAAATCGCGGTGCAAATCATCCCACGATGCGTAGCAAGATTTTGGTCGTCTCTCCAGCCAACTGCGAGCCGCGCCGGCGAGATGCAAATTGAGGTATTGCATAGCCGTGTTTTTATTCCCACGTTAGCATTTTACTGCCGTGAGGTAATCGCTTAGCCATTGAGAGGGCTCGAGTGAGCCGTCGTACTTTGTTACTTCCGTGCTAAGTTTGAATCTTTTGGGTAGGGGGCGCCTCGCGGATACTGCGGGCAAAGCAGAGCGCCGCAGGTTTCGTCATCCGAGGAGCCAGACGAGGAGCGCTCGCGATATCACGAAGCCCTCGCCTTATCCACCCTTTTTTGCGCGAGATCTGATCGCGTGTCGTACTCTGGCCGGTCGCGGTCAGTATCCTTCCTTGGCTCCTTGCTTCACTTTCGCGAGCGGCTGCTATGATGCCGCGAACTCTTGTCTCTTGGACTGCCTTCGCTACTACTTCGACTGTCATCACGGCGCCGTGCTTCTTTTCCTCGACCACGACGTGGTGACCTGTCCCTTCTTGGTGAAGAACTCCTGCGTTTGCGGGATGCTTCCCTATCCTTGTCCTTCTTCTTCTCTGTTTCCTTCTCCAGCTGCTCTGCGGCCTTCTTTCGATCATAGGCGGCGAGCCTTGCGGCCGCCAGCCCTAATCCTTGCGTACTTGTTTATACTGTTCCACCCGGATCACTTTCCGTCGGTTGGTTCATCTGCATGTAAGTTGCTGCGGCTAGAACCGCGGCAGCAGGAGTTTGCGGTTAGACATTGCCATCGTCGTCACTCGCATGAGAAAGGAGTGACGGATCTGCTGGTTCCGGCTAGGGACTCATTGTTCCTGGATGTAGATGCGTGTCCCTTCCTCTCGCGGGTCTGGTTCCAACCGAGGGTGTTATGGATAGCCCGGCTCGCCTTTGGCTCGACTCGTCCGCCGCTCTTCTTCGGCAGGCCAGATCTATCCGAGCGTCCTTGATAGTCGTGGCTGCTCTCACTAGGTGATAGTGGTAGGCAACCATGTCTTCGTGTGAGGCCCGGATGCGGGTGGCTTGCTCGTTTGCATAGCTTCCTTTGCTCGGTTCCAGGATTCCCGTGAGACGCCGATTATGTTGCGCTCTGTCGCGCTGTGTTCTGTTTCCGAGGCTTGTTCCGATCCTGCCATGCAGACTTGAGCCAGTCGAGGCTCGTGCGTCCTAGGCATAGGTCGAAAGTTTCTTCGAATTCTGGATGGTTCCTCTGTCGAGAGGGTATGGTAGTCGTTGGCGTTGAGCGGATGGACTCGCCGCTTTTCTCCAGATGACGGCGTGAGTCGACAGCTCCAGATTCAGTTTCCGATTCGTCCGAGAAGTGGAGGATTCCGTCCCGGTTAGTCACGAATTTTAGGCTCCGAACGTCAAGGTGACGCTTTTCTCCAGATCCTCGAATACCGGGCGCGATTCCGGCGAGTGAGGTGTGACCACGACAGATCCGATCCGTATAGGATTGTTCGGAGCCGTAGTCGATGGTTTCCAACGAGAGTGCGTTGTCGATGAAGCCGAAGATGCCGGTGATCCAGCACCCGTCTTCCCCCACAGTCGACGTCAATTGTCGAATCTCTGACTCTACAAATCCCTTAGGTGACCCTATCGGGTTTTGACTAGGAGAAGTCATGAGCGCTGGTGGAATCGTCGGCTAGACAGGGGGCGAGATTTACCCAGGTTCGGGGCCCTCGTGGCGGTGAAACCCTTACTCCTGCCTCTTGTCGATCTGTATTGACGGAAAGATCGGTTACAATGGTGATGCTCGAATCGAGAGTAAGATCTCGAGTTCAAGGCTTCGATGGTGTTGTGTTGCTTGGTCCTCTCCAGGGGGGCTCTCCTGGCCTTATATAGGTGGCCAGGTCTCGAATCCTACCCGGAGAGGACTCGAACTCTAACTAGGTCGGTTACATGTTTCCTATCTTAACCCGCAAGTTAGTGCAGGTGGGCTTCACGTGGGCCTTCTGGAGTATTCTAAGGGCTCCTCTTCTTGGGCCTTTAACCTTGGGCCTGAGAGGGGGTGTCCTTATTCGCAGGGTCCAGGATCCATATATTCGTCACATGCCGAAATGAAATAGAGGAATAGTAAGTTTTGATGAGTAAGTATCTATATGACTAGAGAAACGCATTGGGCCGCTAACCCAAGCCATGCTTTATCATGGTGGAAATTTACTTACAGCTTGATTGACTCTACAACACATTCTACAATAAAATAAGAAGCTATGCATAATAGTGAATGAAAATAAAAAGAATGATGAGTCTACTCCGTTTGTTTGTCTTGTCATTGTGACATGGGCTTGTTTCCATGTAATGGGGCAAGAGGTACCTCTTTGCGGTTCTCTATGATGTCATTAATACTTATTATGATTGTACAAAGCTTATTAGGAATCTTAAGTTGAGTAATCATGGAGTAGGTTTTCACACTCACGGGGCATGAGGCTTTCAACCACCTTGTCATTCACATTATTTCAACATTCACCATTTAAGATGCTAGTGATAAAGGGGCAATGAGAGTCCTAGATCAATGGATACCACATTTCAATTAGTAATTTTAGTTGAATAATTTAGAGGCTAAATAAGACTTGACCATGTTTACCTCTACTCAATTTTCTCCAAAGTGTCCACCATATTTTCTATTTTCCATTATGCTATTCTTTGACCAATATAGGATTTTATTTTTCATTTTGTGTATGCATTTGGTCCATAGTGCTTTTATTTCATTATACACTTTGTTAACTCTCATGAAGCATCTTTGCTTGCATATTTGATATTTTTTACAACATGAATTGTATATTGCTACTCATTTCTAGTATTAATCATTTGATTATATGTAGCATGAATATTCCTCCTTGATATCCCATGATTGTTTCAATATGCAAAGTCCATGTTAGTTTTATCACCTTCATACTCGAGGACGAGCATGGGTTAAGCATGGGGATGTTGATGCATGTAAAATGCATACATGAACTTTGCATGTTATTACTTGTTTTTCCTACATATTAACAACTTATATTCATGTTTTATAATGATTTGGGGGATTTTCTAAACAATCCCCCTTCTTTTGGTTCTAACCCTGTTTTTCTAGAAAACGTACTTTTTTAGTGTTTCAGATTTTCCGGGAGCTTCGGGACTCCAAAAAGGGCAAGGCCAAAGAGCACGGTTCAGAATTTTCGAGAAGAAGACCATGGGCCAAAGTAGAGGGCCAAAAGGCCAACCAGGTGGCAAAGAGGACCCTCCACGCGGCCAGATTCCTTGGCCGCGTGAGAGGCCCCCTTTTGGCCCCCGTGGCTCCGATGCCGTCGATCTTTCTTCTCCCGAGTGTCTCGTGACCTAAAAACGACTATATAAAGGGTCCCCTGGCCTTTTCGAGGAGGGGGCGGCGCCGAGAGACGAAACCACGAAACAAAGAGACAGAAGGCTACCGCCGGAGAAGATCGGAGAGGGGAAACGCCGCCGGGATCACCCCCGGAGGGCTCCACCCCCCTCCGGCGTGTTCATCATCAACATCTACAGCAAGATCAGCTCCATCTCTCCACTGTAATCTCTTGGCAAACACGATGTATGATGCAATACTATATTCCCTTGATGTATTGTGTCTCCCCGTCTATGTTTGAGTAGTGAATTGTTCTTGGCAATGGTGAAATAGTTCGTTGATTGGTTGAAACTTGCTTAGAAACTTGCTCTAGGATTACTTGCATTTTAAACTTGCTTCACTAGTTACTAGACAAACCACACTCCACGTCACTTGCTTTTAATTAGTTAGTTCCTTTTAGTCAAACTTATTGCTTTGCATAAACAGCCATATAAGAGGGTTATAGGGCTTTAGAGAATAGATAGCTTACCTTCAGCTCCTCGTGGGTTCGACACTCAAATACTTATCGAAAGGTACTACAATTGATCTCCTGCACTTGGGAGTCATCAATACACTACAAGGTATTATAGACACTCCCTTTCGCTTTACCATAGCCTATTTTAAATCATCGGCATATAACAAGGAGGACATTCAAGGCAAAGAAAAGTGGAACAATGGAAACAAATGTAATACGAGCCTCATATATCATTGGCATGCAAACCAAGGCAAAAAGAAGTAATTACAATAGCATGTACGAATACAAATACTCAAATTGTATACACTACAAGGTATTGTAAACACTCTCTTTGCCTTTACCATAGCCTAGTTTAAATCATCGACATATAACAAGGAGGACATTCAAGGCAATGAAATGTGGAACAATAGAAACAAATGTAATACGAGCCTCAGATATCATTGCCATGCAAACAAAGGGAAAAATAAGTGGCTATAATAGCATGTACGAATACATATACTCAAATTGTATACACGACAAGGTATTATAGACAATCTCTGTCCCTTTACCATGGCCAAGTTTAATCATCGGCATATAACAAGGAGGACATTCAAGGAAAAGTAAAGTGGAACAATGGAAACAAATGTAATACGAGCCTCATATATCATTGCCATGCAAACCAAAGGCCAGGCGAGTGCCTATAATAGCATATACGAATATAAATACTCAAATTGTATACACAACAAGGTATTATAGGCACTCTCTTTGCCTTTACCATGCCCTAGTTTAAATCATCGACATATAAAGAGGAGATTCACGGCAAAGAAAAAGTGGAACAATGGAAAAAAATGTAATACGAGCCTCATGTATCATTGCCATGCAAACCAAAGGCCGAGAAAGTGCCTAAAATAGCATATACGAATATGAATACTCAAATTGTATACACTACAAGGTATTTTGGACACTCTCTCGGCCTTTACCATGGCCTAGTTTAATCATCGGCATATAACAAGGAGGAAATTCAAGGAAAAGATAAGTGGAATAATAGAAACAAGTGTAATACGAGCCTCATATATCATTGCCATGCAAACCAAGGGAAAAAGAGTGGTTATAATAACATGTACGAATAAAGATACTCAAATTGTATACACTACAAGGTATTATAGACACTCTCTTTCCCTTTACCATGGCCTAGTTTAAATCATCGGCATATAACAAGGAGGACATTCAAGGCAAAGAAATTTGGAACAATAGAAACAAATGTATACGAGTCTCAGATATCATTGCCATGCAAACCAAGGCCAAGCGGGAGCCTATAATAGCATATACGAATACAAATAATCAAATTGTATACACTACAAGGTATTATAGACACTCTCTCGGCCTTTACCATGGCCTAGTTTAATCATCGGCATATAACTAGGAGGACATTCATCATTTTTATAAATTAGGATACACAAAAGAAAAACAGGTGGAACAATGGAAAATGCACATAAAAAATGAATCTCACCTCAGAATTTCTAAGTACAACAAGTATAGTCACTACTAGCACCTGGCCTCAGTAAATCATTAGCCAAAGTGTTAATAATTTGGTCAAAATTGAAATAAACTTGCAAAAATACTAAATCTAAGCCGTGAACCCAAAAAAACCCAAATCTAAGCCTAATCTAACTAAAGCACCCAAATCGGGTACGGAATTAAATCATAACCTATCGAAATCATGGTGGAAATAGATGAACTAAGCGTGTCGGATATCCCAAACTAAGCCATAGAACAAAAACCACATCTACGGGAGAATATACGAATCAGAGACGCAGAAGGAACGGTAAAAACATGTAGATCTACCGTGCATGTCGTGCTACGCAGAAAAATCGAACTCAATCTACAGATCTACGATACATACAAGGGATAAGAGGGTGAGATATCATCTTACCGCCATTGCCAAAGCCCTCGAAGAGGACGGGACGACGCACACGGTGATCTGACAATAAGTCTATGAAGATCCTGCCTGCCAAGGGAGGAAGAGGAGGCCTGGCCTTCGTTTCCCGCCGAGGATGGTCACCGCGGTGCTGTCGATGTCCCGGCGGAAGAAAACCCGCCGACGGAGAGAGGGGAAGCTCAGGAAGGCGGTGAGAGAGATAGAGCGAGTGATATGACTAGAAGAGAGAGAGAGAGGGGGAGGTGAGCGCAATTAAAGGGCGCGCCTTCCTGAATGGGTTGACGGCTTGACGCTGCGTCTCCCGCGCAATAAAGGGCCGGTCTGCCACCAGTTGCCCAAAACATTTCACAAAAGAGAAGAAAAATAATTTGAAATGGAAAGAAAAACAATTAATACAGAATAATAATAACTTAACCACAAGATACTCCATCCATTTGATCTGAAAGAATAAAAACAATTTCCCCGATTTTTTTGAAAGACAAAATGCATATTCAATAGCTAGCCCCGCTGGGGAAAAAGGCGGAACTGCCGTTCTCTGGCCCATCTACGTGAGTCGGAAGGGGGTAGCAAAGTGGAACTAACTTCTTGGTTGTGTTAGGTTATGCCCAAGGAACACCCAAGAGAACTGTAGGGCCCACCTCTTGGCAAGATTCCCCCAGTTCCGTCACACCCGGGAGTTTCGGGCTCTCATTAATTAGTCCTCGAACACAGAGAGTGAGGTAATCTCGGGTATCCAAGACCATGACACTATAACACACATGGTATGTCATACCATGGGATTTGGTGGCATTCATACGATCCGGAGCCCCCCTCCGGAGAAACCATAGCCCCCCGCTGGGGAAAAAGGCGGAACTGCCGTTCTGGCCCCTCTACGTGAGCCGGAAGGGGGTAGAAAAGTGGAAGCAACTGTTTGTATGTGTTAGGTTAGGCACAAGGAACACCAAATAAAATGTCAGGGTCCACCTCTTGGCAAGATTGCCCTAGTTTCGTCCAATCCGGGAGTTTCGGGCTCTAAGTAGTCCTGGAACCCGCTAGAGAGAATCCGACGCCGGTGAAGCCCTTACACAGAGAGCGAGTGAATCTTGGGCATCCACCCATGCCACACTCTATCACAAGTGGTGTCGCGTGTAATGGGATTTGGTGGCATTCAGACGATCCGGAGCCCCCTCTCCGGATAAACCATAGCCCCGCTGGGAAAAAGACAAAATTGTCATTCTGCCCCATATACATGAGCCAGAAGGGGGTAGCAAAGTGGAACCAATTTCTTTGTTGTGTTATGCTAGGAAGAAGGAACACCCAATACAATGTTAGGACCCACCTCTCGGAAAGATTCCCCCAGCTCCGTCAGATCTGGGAGTTTCGGGCTCTCATTAATTAGTCCTAGAACACGCGAGAGAGAATCCGACGCCGGTGAAGCCCTTACACAGAGAGCGAGGGACTCTTGGGTATCCAAGACCATGACATTCTAACACACATGGTATGTCATACCATGGGATTTGGTGGCATTCATACGATCCGGAGCCCCCTCCAGAGAAACCATAGCCCCGCTGGGGAAAAAGACGGAATTGCCGGTCTGGCCCATCTATGAGAGTCGGAAGGGGGTAGCAAAGTGGAACTAACTTCTTGGTTGTGTTAGGTTAGCCCCAAGGAACACCCAAGAGAACTGTAGGGCCCACCTATTGGCAAGATTCCCCCAGTTCCGTCACACCCGGGAGTTTCGGGCTCTCATTAATTAGTCCTAGAACCCGCGAGAGAGAATCCGACACCGGTGAAACCCTAACACAGAGAGTGAGGTAATCTCGGGTATCCAAGACCATGACACTCTAACACACATGGTATGTCATACCACGGGATTTTGTGGCATTCATACGATCCGGAGCCCCCTCTGGAGAAACCATAGCCCCCCGCTGGGGAAAAAGGCGGAATTGCCGTTCTGGGCCTCTACGTGAGCCAAAAGGGGGTAGCAAAGTGGAACCAATTGTTTGGTTGTGTTAGGTTAGGGCGAAGGAACACCCAATACAATGGTTGGGCCCACCTCTTGGAAAGATTCCCCCAGCTCCGTCAGATCCGGGAGTTTCAGGATCTAGGTAGTCCTGGAACACGCCAGATAGAATCCGACATCGGTGAAACCCTAACATAGAGAGCGAGTGAATCTTGGGCATCCAAGACCCATTCCACACTCTATCACATGTGGTGTGGCGTGTAATGGGATTTGGTGGCATTCAGACGATCCGGAGCCCCCTCTCCGGATAAACCATGGCCCCGCTGGGAAAAAGACGGAATTAATTGTCGTTCTGCCCCATCTACATGAGCCGAAAGGGGGTAGCAAAGTGGAACCAATTTCTTGGTTGTGTTAAGTTAGTCCTAACACCCAATACAATGGTAGGTCCCACATCTTGGAGATATTCCCCCAGTTCCGTCAGATCCGGGAGTTTTGGGCTCTAAGTAGTCCTGGAACACGCCAGAGAGAATCCGACGCCGGTGAAGCCCTAACACACACACAGAGAGAGAGGTAGTCTCGGGTATACAAGACCATGCCACATTATAACACACATGGTATGTCATACCATGGGATTTAGTGGCATTCATACGATCCGGAGCCCCCTCCGAAGAAACCATAGCCCCGCTGGGGAAAAAGGCGGAACTGTCGTTCTGGCCCCTCTACGTGACTCGGAAGGGGGTAGCAAAGTGGAACCAACGGTTTGGTTGTGTTAGGTTAGGCACAAGGAACACCAAAGAAAATTTTAGGGTCCACCTCTTGGCAAGATTCCCCTAGTTCCGTCAAATCCGGGAGTTTCGGGCTCTAAGTAGTCCTGGAACCCGCTAGAGAGAATCTGACGCCGGTGAAGCCCTAACACAGAGAGCGAGGGACTCTTGGGCATCCCGGACCCATGACACACTCTAACACACATGGTATGGTATGTTATGCGTACCATGGGATTTGGTGACTGACGAATATATGGATCCTGGACCCTGCGAATAAGGACACCCCCTCTCAGGCCCAAGGTTGAAGGCCCAAGAAGAGGAGCCCTTGGAATACTCCGGAAGGCCCATGTGAAGCCCACCTGCACTAACTTGCGGGTTAAGATAGGAAACATGTAACCGACCTAATTAGAGTTCGAGTCCTCTCCGGGTAGGATTCGAGACCTGGCCACCTATATAAGGCCAGGAGAGCCCCCCGGGAGAGGACCAAGCAACACAACGCCATCAAAGCCTTGAACTCGAGATCTTATTCTCGATTCGAGCATCACCATTGTAACCGATCTTTCCGTCAATACAGATCGACAAGAGGCAGGAGTAAGGGTTTTACCTCTACGAGGGCCCCGAACCTGGGTAAATCTCGCCCCCTGTCTAGCCGACTATTCCACCAGCGCTCATGACTTCTCCTAGTCAAAACCCGATAGGGTCACCTAAGGGATTTGTAGAGTCAGAGATTCGACAATTGGCGCCGACCGTGGGGACGACGGGCGCTGGATCACCGGCATCTTCGGCTTCATCGACAACGCACTCTCGTTGGAAACCATCGACTACGGCTCCGAACAATCCCATACGGATCGGATCTGTCGTGGTCACACCTCACTCGCCGGAATCGCGCCCGGTATTCAAGGATCTGGAGAAAAGCGTCACCTTGACGTTCGGGAGCCTAAAATTCGTGACTAACCGGGACGGAATCCTCCACTTCTCGGATGAATCAGAAACCGAATCTGGAGCTGTCGACTCACACCGTAATCTGGAGAAAAGCGGCGAGTCCATCCGCTTCAACACCAACGACTACCATACCCTCTCGACAGAGGAACCATCAAGAATTCGAAGAAACTTTCGACCTACACCTAGGACGCACGAGCCTCGACTGGCTCAAGTCTGCATGGCAGGATCGGAACAAGCCTCGGAAACAGAACACAGCGCGACAGAGTGCAACATAATCGGCGTCTCACGGGAATCCTGGAACCGAGCAAAGGAAGCTATGCGAACGAGCAAGCCACCCGCATCTGGGGCCTCACACGAAGACATGGTTGCCTACCACTATCACCTAGTGAGAGCAGCCACGACTATCAAGGACGCTCGGATAGATCTGGCCCGCCGAAGAAGAGCGGCGGACGAATCGAGCCAAAGGCGAGCCGGGCTATCCATAACACCTTCGGTTGGAACCCGACCCGCGAGAAAGGGACACGCATCCACATCCAGGAACAATGAGTCCCTAGCCGGAACCAGAAGATCAGTCACCCCTTCTCTCATGCGAGTCGACGACGATGGCAATGTCTACCCGCAAACTCCTGCTGCCGCGGTTCTAGCCGCAGCAACTTACATGCAGATGAACCAACCGACGGAAAGTGATCCTCGGGCGGAACAGTATAAACAAGTACGCAAGGGATTAGGGCTGGAGGCCGCAAGGCTCGCCGCTTATGATCGAAAGAAGGCCGCAGAGCAGCTGGAGAAGGAACAGGAGAAGGAGAAAGACAAGGATAGGGAAGCATCCCGTAAACGCAAGAGTTCTTCGCCAAGAAGGGACAGGTCACAACGTCGTGGTCGAGGAAAAGAAGCACGTCGCCGTGATGACAGTAGAAGCAGTAGCGAAGGAAGTCCGAGAGACAAGAGCTCGCGACATCATAGCAGCCGCTCGCGAAAGCGAATCAAGGAGCCAAGGAAGGATACTGACCGCGACCGGCCAGAGTACGACGCGCGATCAGATCTCGCGCAAAAAAGGGTGGATAAGGGAGGGCTTCGCGATATCGCGAGCGCTCCTCGTCTGGCTCCTCGGATGACGAAACCTGCGGCTCTCTCTGCTTTGCCCGAAGTATCCGCGAGGCGCCCCTACCCAAAAGATTCAAACTTAGCACGGAAGTAACAAAGTACGACGGCTCACTCGAGCCCTCTCAATGGCTAAGCGATTACCTCACGGCACTAAAGTGCCAACGTGGGAATAAAAACACGTCTATGCAATACCTCAATTTGCATCTCACCGGCGCGGCTCGCAGTTGGCTAGAGAGATGACCAAAATCTTGCTACGCATCGTGGGATGATTTGCACCGCGATTTCTGCAAAAAATTTCAGTCGACTTACAAGAGGCCAGTCACCATTGAAGAACTGCGAGCATGCAAGCAGAAAAGTGGCGAATCCACCCGCGAGTACATCCAGCGATGGACTACGCTCAGGAATACCGCAGGAACCATTTCAGAAGAAGTAGCGATTGAAGCCTCCGCAAAAGGCGCCCGAAGAACGGCCTTCAGAGAAGAACTGGGCAAAGCCGCACCCAAAAACTATTGGGGAGCTGATGAACATAGCCGAAAAATGGGCTAACGGAGAAGATGCGGTGCGCAATGAGAGGGCATCATCACCTGCACATGATGAAGATCGTCATAGTCGAAGGAAGAGGAGAAAATACTACGATCACGAGGACAGAGAGGAGTTGGTCGCAGCGGAATTCACGCGAGGCCGCGACTCCAGTCGCCGTATGAATCGCGAGTGGAGACCAAAAGCTGAAGAAAAATCACCTGACGAAGACCTTGATGGATACTGCTCGCTACATCTATTTACAGATAAACGCACGGGCAAAACTAAGGCAACGCACCTTCTTAAGGATTGCCGAAAGTTTATCGATATCTCAGAAGCACTCGCAAGGAAAAGAGCTGCACACGCGCAAAATTACCCACCGCTTCCAGGAGGAGGCCACCAAGGATTCCAGCCGCCACAACCCCCACCTCCACCAGCAAATCGAAACATGGCATTAGCCGCGCTACCTGCACCGCCAGCTCAAAACTCCGGGGCCAACGCGTACCCGAATCCAGCAGGGCAACTCGCGATGATCCAGAAGGTATGTCCATCCCGCAAAGCTCAAAAGACTAACACAAGGCAATTGTGCATGGCCGTGCAGACACCGCCAACAAAAACAGAATACTTGAAGATGGCGGACCAGCCAATAACATTCTCGATGAAGGATCACCCGCCACGAGTCTATCGACCAGGACACGCCGCCCTTGTCATCCAAGCGCAAATTGGCAACTACGACTTGGCCCGCGTATTCATGGATGGTGGCAGTGGCATCAACATTATCTACGCGGATACACTCCGTCGGATGAACAGGAACTTGGACGGCCTCCAGGAATCAGATACATCCTTCCACGGGATAGTTCCAGGAAAAGCAATCCGTCCACTCGGAACAATTAACCTAGAAGTTGTGCTGGGCACTAAGAGCAACTACAGAAGAGAATTCCTCGACTTCGAAGTTGTCGACTGGCCTTCGCAGTACCACGCCATTCTTGGTCGAACAGCGTTCGCCAGATTCATGGCAGTACCGCATTACGCCTACCTGAAGCTCAAATTACCTGGAGAACATGGCGTAATCACCATCGACGGAGATTTTCAGAAATCCAACAAATGCGACATTGAATTTAATGAGATCGCAAAATCTTTTGGGATGCAAGAAGAACTTCAAGAGCTGGCAAAAACCACGGATCACTCCATGATGCCCCTCACGAAGAAAAACGCGCCTGAACTGGAGTTCAGCGCTAACAGCGACACTCGAAAGCATCAAGTGCACCCGACAGATTCTGCGAAGACAGCGCTGGTTTCCACCACCCTTCCGCAAGCATAGGAAAGCGCGCTCGTCGAACTCCTCCGTGAGTAATGGGAAATTTTCGCCTGGCAGCCATCAGATATGCCAGGAATACCCAGGGAGTTTGCCAAGCACTCACTCGAAGTCTTTCCAGATGCCAAACTAATCAAACAAACTACTCGACGATTTTCAGAACCCAAGCAGAAGGCGCTTGGAGAGGAAGTAAACAGGTTGCTAGCAGCAAAATTCATCAGGGAGATCAAGATATCCACTTGGTTAGCAAACCCGGTACTGGTCCCCAAAAAGAACACGGACATCCTTCGGGTATGCATAGACTACACGTCGTTAAACAAGCACTGCCCCAAGGACAACTTTCCCCTCCCGCGAATCGACCAGATCGTGGACTTTACGGCAGACTGCCAACGCCTCTCTTTCCTGGATGCCTATTCGGGATATAATCAGATCCGGATGAAAAGAGAAGACGAAGAAAAGACAGCATTCATCACACCTCACGGTGTCTACTGCTACACGACAATGCCCTTCGGACTCAAGAACGCAGGCGCAACATACCAGCGCTGCATGCAAAAATGCCTCGCCAAGCTCATTGGCAAGAACGTACAAGTGTACGTTGACGACATAGTCATCAAGACTCGAGTTGAGAGCACACTCCTCGAGGATATTAGAGAAACATTCGATGCCCTCAACGCATACAGGATCAAGCTCAATCCGACAAAATGCGTTTTCGGCGTTCCAGCAGGGAAACTTCTCGGGTACCTGGTATCCGCCAGAGGCATCAAAGCCAACCCAGAAAAAATACAAGCAATCTTGACAATGAAGGAGCCAACTAATCTACGCGGAGTCCAACAGCTTGCAGGGCGACTGGCCGCCCTGAGCAGGTTCATCGCACGATTAGGAGAGCAAGCGTTACCCTTCTACAAGCTGCTGAAGAAGACGGACAAATTCGAGTGGACACCAGAAGATAAGCAAGCATTCGCGGACTTAAAGCGATCGTTGCAAAGTAGGCGAGTCCTTGCAACACCGCAAGAAAGGGAGCCACTCTAGTTATACCTAGCCGCCACAAACCAGGTCATCAGCACAGCAATCGTAGTCGAACGACCTGAGGAGGGCAAAGCGTACGGAGTTCAGCGTCCAATCTATTACATCAGCGAAGTGCTCGCCATGCAAACAACGATATCCTCATTACCAGAAGCTCGCATACGGGGTGGTCCTTACAGCCCGAAAGCTCAAGCACTACTTCCAGGAACACGCCATCACAGTAGTTAATGATGCGTCACTCGGGACAATCATGAACAACCCCATGGCATCCGGAAGAATAGCCAAATGGAGCATCGAGTTGGGCGCCTGGGACATCACTTACGCAGGGCACAACGCAGTCAAATCTCAGGTGCTCGTGGAATTCCTAAGCGAATGGATAGAACTACAAACGCCCGGGCCACCTGAGTACACGAGCAATTGGATAATGTATTTTGACGGGTCCAAAAGAAACGAAGGAGTAGGAGCTGGAATGGTCCTCATATCGCCACAGGGAGACAAACTGCAATACGTCCTGCGATTGGATTTTCCACCAGATGATCCTGCATCGAATAACGACGCAGAATATGAAGCCCTGTTGCATGGGATGAAGATGACAGTCGCCTGTGGAGCTACTCGATTAATGATTTACGGCGACTCCAATCTCATTGTGCAGCAGACAATGAAAGAATGTGATGCAATTGCAGAAAACATGGTCGCGTATCGCGACATGTACAATCTACTCGAAGGAAGTTTTAAAGGGTGCGAGTTGAAGCACATTGCAAGATCAAGCAATGAAGAAGCAGATAGGCTGGCAAACATGGGTTCCACAAATACACCCATACCACCAGGAATATATTTCGAACGGATGATCAAGCGATCGGTCAAAGTCAAGAAAGCTACAGGAACACCCGCAGCGTCAGAAACAGAGGTCAGCCCGCAAGTCGCCATTATCGAGCTTACCCATAATATATCACGACAGGTTTTTCTGGTCGAGCCAATCTGGACGCAGAAATATCTCGACTACCTGATCAACAGACAACTCCCGGCCGATCCACGCGAGGCTCGACAAATAGTGAGACGCAACAAATCCTTTCGGGTAGTCAACGGAGAATTATACAAGCAAAGCATCTCGGGTATACTTCAGCGCTGCATCGCACCCGAAGACGGCAAAGAATTACTCCAGGACATCCACCAAGGAGACTGCGGACATCATGCTAGTTGGAAAACAATCATGGGAAAAGCTTTCCGAGCGGGATTCTACTGGCTAACAGCAGCTACCGATGCAAAGGACTTGGTCGAGCGATGCGATGCTTGCCAGCGATTCGCACCAAAACCACATACACCTGCTACGGAATTGCACATGATACCCATTGCCTGGCCCTTCACACAATGGGGGCTGGACATGGTTGGACCACTACGCAAGTCCACACCTGGCGGATATACGCACTTGCTGGTCGCAGTCGACAAGTTCACCAAATGGATCGAGGCCATGCCAGTAACTTCGGCTAGCGCCCAATGCGCCGACAAATTCCTCGACTCCATTGTATGCAGATTTGGCGTGCCACACGACATCATTACAGACAATGGTACAAACTTCACAGCAAAGGAAACGCAACAGTTTTGCGAGGAAAAGGGCATCAACTTCAAGTTTGCTTCAGTTGCCCACCCGCAAACAAACGGTCAAGTCGAAAGATCCAACGGCTTAGTTTCGGCTGGCATCAAGAAACGTCTACTCGATCGTCTACACCCCGCCGCAGGACATTGGGCAGAAGAGCTACCTTCCGTACTATGGATCCTCCGCACAACCCCAAACCGATCCACAAAATACACACCATTTTTCATGGTATACGGGGCAGAAGCAGTCCTACCCGAGGATGTTAGATTCAGCGCCCCACGAGTTGTGGCCTACAGCGAAGAAACCTCCAACAAGGCACTCGCGGAAGATATGGATGCACTCGACAAGATGCGAGACATCGCGCTCGCAAGATCCCCAGTATATCAGCAATCACTGCGAAATATCATAGTCGCCGCATACGCCACAGAGCCTTCGCGGTTGGAGATCTAGTGCTGCGGCTCAAGCAAAAGGAAGGGCACAAGCTCGAGCCACCCTGGGAAGGACCCTTCCTCATACACGAAGTCATCCCAGGCGGAGCCTACAGGCTGAAGAATCCGTCGACTGGAGGAATCTATTCCAATCCTTGGAATATCGCACACCTCCGCAAATTTTATCCCTAGGATTTCTTATTATCACAACAAATAAGGCTATACTAGCCACTCTTGTAGCCCGAATACATGACTTCTCAGTCATATCAATAAAATACATGGTTTCTCAACCATATTTACTCGAAGATTATCTATTCTTACATGCTAAAATAGTTACAGGTACACACCCCATGAACACACGGGGGCTAAGCCTACAACTAAGCATCACAAGAAAATCCATACACACAAGGTTACACACCTTATAAACAGTTTTTGCAAGCTATACAACATGATAGAATATACACCTTCAACAATCAGTCATGGCGATAAGCATTCTCAGTCGCCAACACTCTCTCTACTCTTCAGAGGTCAATCGAATAATTTTCTCCGCTGCAGGACAAACAACATCATGCGGAGAAATATCATCGATTGGTCCATCTGGGAGGCTAGCTACAGAGTTAAAATCTACTTCAGGATGCCGTATTCGGACAAAGGAGAGAGCCACCACCGCGCTGCAAATCATCTGGTTGCGCACGCACTCGCGAATTTCTCCTTCCTGCCCGAAGAGCCCAAGGAGATACCTCCAATCTTCAGGACCCCTCCCAAGCGGGTAGAATGCAGCGTTTATCGCGATCAAGACCTCGTGAAAAGAACTCACGAGAACTTTTATCTGGGAGACACGGAACTTCAAAGTAGCTAACACAAAACCTCGGCTGCGATCAGACCAAAAATTGTTCGCATGAGGCCTTGAGCTGCCTTCTTGAAGAATGTGGTTCTCCACCACTATTTTTCCTCCCTATCATCCGGTTTAACAACTGAAGAAAGAGTACGTGATCAGATAAGGAAGCAAGACAAAGAAGACTTGGGGGCTGTATTACTTACACAACAGTTCCCTAGCAAGGGAAGCCAGCTCGTCCATCACAAACTGTTCCCGTTCAGTCGCCAGTTTTTGCTTGGACTTCGCCACATCGGCCACCCCACGCAACACTTTCAGTTTGCGCTCGCCATCGGCTACACGATCACGAAGACCCGCCAAAGACCCAACAGCTGCAACAAGTGGATCAGCTCGGGCAGCAAGTCCACCTGAGGATTCTGAGACAAATCCAGTAGCCTGGAAGACAAGGAAAGAAGTAAGACGCCCTATTCGAAGTATCTCTAGTCGCACATTTGACGAATGCTCGGGGGCTACTCCCATCGGGAGAGAATACACAGACTATCAGAAGCAATTTCCAGGCAAACATTTCGATTAAAGATAATACGGGAATACATCCCAAGGTTCATTATATTCAAAACAGAAAAGGAATACAAAACTACGAAGCTACAGTGGTACTCCCGCTAGCGGCAGTCGCCCCTCCTGTGAGCCGAGCAAATAGCTCAGACAGCTTCCGAGCAAGGATGGCGGCTTGCTCGCCAAAACGAGAGAGCCGTACCTTTTTGCCCGTGGAGGGGTCGACTGGAAGAGCCGAGTAGGCTTCCTCCAAACCGGTGACTCCATGCGCCAGCGCGAACTGGATCGCAGTCTTTGCGCCAGACTCCGACTGGGCGACCGCGTAGGCATCCAAGAGACTGCTCTTCGAAAAGATCTTCAGCAAGTCATCTAGCGCAGACGGAGGTGCAGCGTTGGCGAGGAAGCGACCGTGCAGTTGCGTCAACACATGAGTGGCATCACCAATCAAGGAGCAAACTCCTTCGGCGTGCCTCTTGAGTTGAGCAAGAGTGTCGGTTAGCACGTCTACCCGTTGGATCCCAGGGATCTCCAGAGGAACATCCAGAAGACCTGCAAAAGAAAAGAATATCAAGACCTGGAAAGTTCAGCAGGATAAAAGATGAAATCGCGAGAGCTTAAATTGCTTACCCGCGAGACGCTCAGCAAGGGGACGGAGGAACGTGACAAGGTCAGAATCGGCCTTATTGCCAGCATCCTCTTGATCCTTTAGAGCCTTCCGCGCATCCGCAAGTTGCCTTTCAAGATCCTCCGATCGCATGCGGGAGGTCTCCAATTCTTGTCGGATGGCCGCTAGATCAGCCCCCTGAGTGGTTACCCGCTCAGAGAGACTGCCCTTCTCGGATTCCGCGAATTCGAGTCGGGCTGCATAGAAACACTTGGCAGAAATCAAGAATTGAAGAAAGAATAGGAAGAAGAAAAGGTGATAAGACTTACTCTTAAGGAGCTCGTTCTCAGACGAGAGTCGACTGCGGTCTGATCGAAGCGACTCACATTCTGACTCGGCAAGAATAGCTCAGCGACCAATCGCCGCAAGAGAGTCAACAAGCGACTACAAAAATACAGAGATAGAAGAATTAGAAGATATAAACTGGAGCATGTACCCGATTAAATTCAATCGACTACAGCCTCGGGGGCTACTCCCATCGGGAGCACTGCCGTGCACCCGATAAAATCAAGAAGAAGAAAAAGACAAGGCTTTTGAGCCTGTAGCCGACCGCACGCGATCGACTACAGCCTTGGGGGCTACTCCCATCGGGAGCACTGTGGCGCGGGAGAGGGGATCCACAGAGCTGTCCGTCACTTCTTTCGAAGCTAAAGTCCCGGCGGCAAAGCTAGGCGCCTCACGTTCCACAGTCGCCGCATGGGGGGCTGCGCTGGGAGAATTCTGGACAGTGCCAGCAGTGGGAGTCTCACCCGCAGCTCCTGCTCTATTCCTCTTTTCGGGAGGAACAGAAGAAGCGTACCTGCGAGGACTGATGGTTTGCAAACTGCAACAGATAAACATCAACATAGGTGCAAAGGAAAAAGTTCGACTAAAGGACAAGAAGGAAAACTTACTCATCATCTTCATCTTCATCCAGCAAATCCGCGTTCCAAGCGGGCGCGATTACTGGGAATGAAGGGAAAGGGGCGAGTGAGCGAAGTGGAGTCGCGGAGATAGGAGCCTTCCCAGGCGATTCTTCCAAGGAGTTATCCTTGGAAGTAGCCTCGTTATCATTCACTCGACGACGCTTGTGGTGATGAAGGCCGCCATTCGAGCCCTCCGCATCAACCGAAGAATCATCCTCGGAGCTCGAAGAAGCATCGGCTACACTGGTATCGGCTAAGCCGTCCAGGTGACTCGCCAATAACTCCGAGGCGTCCTCTCCCGCAACTGGCGGGTAGCAGTTCGCCACTGCTAAGCTCTACAAAGAAGGCAGAAGAAGGCAATAAAAAATTCAGTCGACTAAAGCTCAAAGCAAAGAAGAAAATAATAGAAGACAGGAAGGGTAAACTAACCGCGGCTGGTGGAGGTTTCGAAGCGTCGAAGGCTTCGACTGTGCAGTCGGGGAACTTCTCCCCCACCTTCAAGCTAGTGATAGCCGCGATTTTCTTCTCGAACTCAACGTTCGAAAGCTCCTCGCGGCTCACTCGGCTAGGATCCTCAGCGCCTTGGTATTCCCACATGGTGGAAGGCCTTTGCTGCAGCGGTTGGATCCTGCGCTTCAGAAAAATACTCGCCAGGTGCAGCCCGTTGAGTACCACTCCAGCTGTTTGATCCCGGAGAGCGGACACCCTTGCGAGTAGGGGCGTGACAACCTGGGTTTCATCGGCTGACAGCTTGTGCGCCCAGGACTTCCGCCTCTTCAAAACAACGAACGGGTGGAATTCTACGATCCCACCCAAGCTGTTGTCGATGACGTAAAACCACTTTTTCCGCCAGCCTTGGGCGGATTCGACGAAGTGCATGTTGAAGTAGCTGCTCTCCAGTCGCGCCTGGATCCCGAAGCCACCCGTGCGTAGCGGCTCGCCAGGCTCGGAGTCCACCCGCGTTTTCTCGTGGAAGATGCGAACTTTGAAGAGGGCAGTCCAAAGCGCCCAATGAGGGCGAATGCCAAGGAAGCATTCGCAGAACACGATGAAGCACGATATGTGCTGCACCGCGTTCGGAGGAAGATCGTGAAGCTGTATGCCATAGACATACAGCAACCCGAGGAGGAAAGGATGGAGAGGGAAGGAAAGACCCCGAGACACGTGGTCCGCGAAGACCACGCGCTCGTTCGACTGCGGGTTTGGTACCTCTTCTTTCTTCTCGAGGCGCACCCGCTTCTCAGATTCAGCCGGCAGCAGCCCCTCCCGCTGCATCTCTTTGATGCTCTTCGCGGTGGTGTTGGGCGAACGCCAGTCGCCAGCTCGAGGCGCAGGTTGCGCGGAAACTTCTCCGGTTGCAGAGGTGGCAGCGCCACGTCTTTTGCCTCCATCCATGGTTGACAGCACGAGCTTGAGCGCGAGGAAGAAGATGGGCGCGAGGAAGGAGATGGATTGAAGACGAAGGCTGGGAAGTTTTTACCGCAGCGCTAAGTCCCGTATTTATACACGGAGCGAATCAGCCCCAGCCATTCGATGCGCTACGTGGCGCCTATCGCAGCCACCACGTGTGAAGATGAAACGAGGAGACGGTGAAACGTTGTTCCGTGCCACGATCTTAACAGAAGATCATGCGCATTTACTGCACCGTTCACATAAAAACCGGGAGCGGCGTCTCGTTTCCCGGTCAAAAAGCTCACTAGGTGGGCCAGCCCATCTGTTACCACTCCGTCACGTCCCATCGGGAGGAGAAAAGTGCGCCATGACGTCATGGCACGCATCATCAAATTCAAGAACCTTCGAATGGAAAATTCAAACACGAAAACAGCTTCGTATGAAATTCCTTCGATTAAATGCAATTCCTTTGCGAACAAATCATGGAGCAAGACCTCTTTAAAACAAGAGAACTACCCTATACACGAAAACTCTTTCGTACAGGCACAACAGTCCAACCATGAAAACTCTTTCATATGGGCATGACTCTCTTCAGTACGAAAATTCTTTCGATTGAATCTTAAACAATCATTCGGGTAGAAAGAACCTACCTCCATTCACACATGATATTTTTACATCATAAAGACCTGGATTATTCAGCCGACTAGGCACATCCGGATGCCATATTCTTCGAATATGAAGGTAAGACCCAAAAAGATCTTTCTTAAGGGCCTGGAATCGCACTCGAAAGCTGTGTCCTCCGGTATGATTCCGTGTCAACAACACGAAGAAAAATCCTAGCGGACGCGCCGGGTACCCCTATAGGTTAAGTTCGACTCGATAAGTCCACAACGGCTCAGTCGCAACAATCACCTTATCGGGTTCGAGTCGGAGGTCTCGAATCTGTGTAGGCCAGGAATGTTTTTGCCCTAGTCGCAATTAATTGGCCCTGATCTCTCGGGAGAGCCAAGCTACTGTGCCGCATCCTTCTGCGATAAAAGCCGCAAAAACAGACACCTATGCTGCTCGACACTCGAGCATGAAGACTCATTGCACAGGGAACACACCCTTTAAAACAGAAAACAACCAAGCTGGTTATCCCTAAGAAAGGCTTGACCGTCTACTCGACTGGAAAAATCCCACTCGAGCAAATGCTCGGGGGCTACTGACGAATATATGGATCCTGGACCCTGCGAATAAGGACACCCCCTCTCAGGCCCAAGGTTGAAGGCCCAAGAAGAGGAGCCCTTGGGAATACTCCGGAAGGCCCATGTGAAGCCCACCTGCACTAACTTGCGGGTTAAGATAGGAAACATGTAACCGACCTAATTAGAGTTCGAGTCCTCTCCGGGTAGGATTCGAGACCTGGCCACCTATATAAGGCCAGGAGAGCCCCCCGGGAGAGGACCAAGCAACACAACGCCATCAAAGCCTTGAACTCGAGATCTTATTCTCGATTCGAGCATCACCATTGTAACCAATCTTTCCGTCAATACAGATCGACAAGAGGCAGGAGTAAGGGTTTTACCTCTACGAGGGCCCCAAACCTGGGTAAATCTCGCCCCCTGTCTAGCCGACGATTCCACCAGCGCTCATGACTTCTCCTAGTTGAAACCCGATAGGGTCACCTAAGGGATTTGTAGAGTCAGAGATTCGACAGTGGCATTCAGGCGATCCGGAGCCCCCTCCGGAGAAACCATAGCCCCGCTGGGGAAAAAGACGGAACTGTCGTTCTGCCCCATCTACGAGAGTCGGAAGGGGGTAGCAAAGTGGAACTAACTGCTTGTTTGTGTTATGTTAGGCCCAAGGAACACCCAAGAGAACTGTAGGTTCCACCTCTTGGCAAGATTCCCCCAGTTCCGTCAAATCTGCGAGTTTCGGGGTCTCATTAATTAGTCCTGGAACCCGCGAGAGAGAATCCGACACCGGTGAAACCCTAACACAGAGAGCGAGGTAATCTCGGGTATCGAAGACATGAAACTCTAACAAACATGGTATGTCATAACATGGGATTTGGTGGCATTCATATGATCCGGAGCACCCCTCCGGAGAAACCATAGCCTCCGCTGGGAAAAAAGGCGGAATTGCCAGTCTTGCCCATCTACGTGACTCGGAAGGGGGTAGCAAAGTGGAACTAACTGCTTGGTTGTTTTAGGTTAGGCCCAAGGAACACCCAAGAGAACTGTAGGGCCCACCTCTTGGCAAGATTCCCCAAGTTCCGTCACACCCGGGAGTTTCGGGCTCTCATTAATTAGTCCTGGAACCCGCGAGAGAGAATCTGACACCGGTGAAACCCTAACACAGAGAGTGAGGTAATCTCGGGTATCCAAGACCATGACACTCTAACACACATTGTATGTCATACCATGGGATTTGGTGTCATTCATACGATCCGGAGCCCCCCTCCGGAGAAACCATAGCCCCCCGCTGGGGAAAAAGGCGGAACTGCTATTTTGCCCCCTCTACGTGAGCTGGAAGGGGGTAGCAAAGTGGAACCAACTGTTTGGCTGTGTTAGGTTAGGCACAATGAACACCAAATAAAATGTTAGGGTGCACCTCTTGGCAAGATTACCCTAGTTTCGTCCAATACGGGAGTTTCGGGCTCTAAGTAGTCCTGGAACCCGCTAGAGAGAATCCGACGCCGGTGAAGCCCTTATACGGAGAGCGAGTGAATCTTGGGAATCCACCCATGCCACACTCTATCACACGTGGTGTCGCGTGTAATGGGATTTGGTGGCGTTCAGACGATCCGGAGCCCCCTCTCCGGATAAACCATAGCCCCGCTGGGAAAAACACGAAATTGTCGTTCTGCCCCATCTGCATGAGCCGGAAAGGGGTAGCAAATTGGAACCAATTTCTTGGTCGTGTTAGGTTAGGCCGAAGGAACACCCAATACAATGGTAGGACCCACCTCTTGGAAAGATTCCCCCAGCTCCGTCAGATCCGGGAGTTTCGGGCTCTCATTAATTAGTCCTAGAACACGCCAGAGAGAATCTGACGCCGGTGAAGCCCTTACATAGAGAGCGAGGGACTCTCAGGTATCCACGACCATGACATTCTAACACACATGGTATGTCATACCATGGGATTTGGTGGCATTCATACGATCTGGATCCCCCTCCGGAGAAACCATAGCCCGCTGGGGAAAAAGACGGAATTGTCGGTCTAGCCCATCTACGAGAGTCGGAAGGGGGTAGAAAAGTGGAACTAAGTGCTAGGTTGTGTTAGGTTAGGCCCAAGGAACACACAAGAGAACTGCAGGGCCCACCTCTTGGCAAGATTCCCCCAGTTCCGTCACACCCGGGAGTTTCGGGCTCTCATTAATTAGTCCTGGAACCCGCGAGAGAGAATCCGACACCGGTGAAACCCTAACACATAGAGTGAGGTAATCTCGGGTATCCAAGACCATGACACTCTAACACACATGGTATGTCATACCACGGGATTTTGTGGCATTCATACGATCCGGAGCCCCCTCCGGAGAAACCATAGCCCCCCGCTGGGGAAAAGGCGGAACTGCCGTTCTGGCCCTCTACGTGAGCCAAAAGGGGGTAGCGAAGTGGAACCAATTGTTTGGTTGTGTTAGGTTAGGCCAAAGGAACACCCAATAAAATGGTAGGGCCCACCTCTTGGAAAGATTCCCCCCAGCTCCGTCAGATCTGGGAGTTTCGGGCTCTACGTAGTCCTGGAACACGCCAGAGAGAATCCGACATCGGTGAAACCCTAACGCAGAGAGCGAGTGAATCTTGGGCATCCAAGACCCATGCCACACTCTATCAACTGTGGTGTGGCGTGTAATGGGATTTGGTGGCATTCAGACGATCCGGAGCCCCCTCTCCGGATAAACCATAGCCCCGTAGGGAAAAAGACGGAATTAATTGTCGTTTTGCCCCATCTACATGAGCCGAAAGGGGGTAGCAAAGTGGAACCAATTTCTTGGTTGTGTTACGTTAGGCTGAAGTAACACCCAATACAATCGTAGGGCCCATATCTTGGAGATATTCCCCCAGTTCCGTCAGATCCGGGAGTTTCGGGCTCTAAGTAGTCCTGGAACACGCCAGAGAGAATCCGACGCCGGTGAAGCCCTAAAACACACACACAGAGAGAGAGGTAGTCTCGGGTATACAAGACCATGCCACATTATAACAGACATGGTATGTCATACCATGGGATTTAGTGGCATTCATACGATCCGGAGCACCCCTCCGGAGAAACCATAGCCCCGCTGGGGAAAAAGGCGGAAGTGTCGTTCTGGCCCCTCTACGTGAGTCGGAAGGGGGTAGCAAAATGGAACCAACTATTTGGTTGTGTTAGGTTAGGAACAAGGAACACCAAATAAAACGTTAGGGTCCACCTCTTGGCAAGATTCCTTTAGTTCCGTCAAATCCGGGAGTTTCGGGCTCTAAGTAGTCCTGGAACCCGCTAGAGAGAATCTGACGCCGGTGAAGCCCTAACACAGAGAGCGAGGGACTCTTGGGAATCCCAGACCCATGACACACTCTAACACACAAGTTATGCTATGGTATACGTACCATGGGATTTGGTGGCATTCATACGATCTGGAGCCCCTCCGGAGAAATCATAGCCCCGCTGGGGAAAAAGACGGAACTGTCGTTCTACCCCCATCTACGAGAGTTGGAAGGGGGTAGAAAAGTGGAACTAACTTATTGGTTGTGTTAGGTTAGGCCCAAGGAACACCCAATAGAACTGTAGGGCCCACCTCTTGGCAAGATTCCCCCAGTTCCGTCAAATCCGGGAGTTTCGGGCTCCCATTAATTAGTCCTAGAACACGCCATAGAGAATCCGATGCCGGTGAAGCCCTTACACAGAGAGCGAGGGACTCTTGGGCATCCAAGACCCATGACACACTCTAACACACATGGTATGGTATACCATGGGATTTGGTGGCATTCAAACGATCCGGAGCCGCTTCTCCGGATAAACCATAGCCCCGCTGGGAAAAAGACGGAATTTTCGTTCTGCCCCATCTACGTGAGCCGGAAGAGCGTAGAAAAGTGGAACCAATTTCTTGGTTCTGTTATGTTAGGCCGAAGGAACACCCAATACAATGGTAGGTCCCACCTCTTGGAAAGATTCCCCCAGTTCCGTCAGATCCGGGAGTTTCGGGCTCTAGGTAGTCCTGGAACACGCCAGAGAGAATCCGACGCCGGTGAATCCCTAACACAGAGAGAGAGGTAATCTCGGGTATACAAGACCATGACACAATCTAACACACATGGTATGTCATACCATGGGATTTAGTGGCATTCATACGATCTGGAGCCCCCCTCCGGAGAAACCATATCCCCCCGCTGGGGAAAAAGGCAGAACTGCCGTTGTGGCCCCTCTACGTGAGCCGGAAGGCGGTAGCAAAGTGGAACCAACTGTTTGGTTGTGTTAGGTTAGGCACAAGGAACACCAAATAAAATGTTAGGGTCCACCTCTTGGCAAGATTCCCCTAGTTCCGTCAAATCCGGAAGTTTCGAGCTCTAAGTAGTCCTAGAACCCGCTAGAGAGAATCTGACGCTGGTGAAGCCCTAACACAGAGAGCGAGGGACTCTTGGGAATCCCAGACCCATGAAACACTCTAACACGCATGGTATGGTATACGTACCATGGGATTTGGTGACGTTCATACGATCCGGAGCCCCCTCCGGAGAAACCATAGCCCCGCTGGGGAAAAAGACGAAACTGTCGTTCTGCCCCATCTACGAGAGTTGGAAGGGGTAGCGAAGTGGAAATAACTGCTTTGTTGTGTTATGTTAGGCCCAAGGAACACCCAAGAGAACTGTAGGCCCACCTCTTGGCAAGATTCCTCCAGTTCCGTCACACCTGGGAGTTTCGGGCTCTCATTAATTAGTCCTAGAACCCGCGAGAGAGAATCCGACACCGGTGAAACCCTAACACAGAGAGTGAGGTAATCTCGGGTATCCAATACCATGACACTCTAACACACATGGTATGTCATACCACGGGATTTGGTGGCATTCATACGATCCGGAGCGCCCCTCCGGAGAAACCATAGCCCCCCTGCTGGGGAAAAGGCGGAACTGCTGTTCTGCCCCCTCTACGTGAGCCGCAAGGGGGTAGCAAAGTGGAACCAACTGTTTGGCTGTGTTAGGTTAGGCACAAGGAACACCAAATAAAATGTTAGGGTCCACCTCTTGGCAAGATTCTCCTAGTTCCGTCCAATCCGGGAGTTTCGGGCTCTAAGTAGTCCTGGAACCCGCTAGAGAGAATCTGACGCCGGTGAAGCGCTTACACAGAGAGCGAGAGACTCTTGGAAATCTAAGACCCATGACACACTCTAACACACATGGTATGGTATACCATGGGATTTGGTGGCATTCAGACGATCCGGAGCCACCTCTCCAGAGAAACCATAGCCCCGCTGGGGAAAAAAACGGAACTATCGTTATGTCCCATCTACGTGAGCCTGAAGGGGGTAGAAAAGTGGAAATAACTGTTTGGTTGTGTTAATTTAGGCCGAAGGAACACCCAATACATTGGTAGGGCCCACATCTTGTAAATATTCCCCCAGTTCCGTCTGATCCGGGAGTTTCGGGCTCTAAGTAGTCCTGGAACACGCGAGAGAGAATCCGACGCCGGTGAAGCCCTAACACACAGAGAGAGAGAGGCAATATCGAGTATACAAGACCATGCCACACTCTAACACACATGGTATGTCATACCAATGGATTTAGTAGCATTCATACGATCCAGAGCCCCCTTCCGGAGAAACGATAGCGCCGCTGGAGAAAAAGGCGGAACTGCCGTTCTGGCCCCTCTACGTGAGCCGGAAGGGGGTAGCAAAGTGGAACCAACTGTTTTGCTGTGTTAGGTTAGGAACAAGGAACACAAAAGAAAATGTTAGGGTCCACCTCTTGGCAAGATTCCCCTAGTTCCGTCCAATCCGGGAGTTTCGGGCTCTAAGTAGTCCTGGAACCCGCTAGAGAGAATCTGACGCCGGTGAAGCCCTTACACAGAGAGCGAGGGACTCTTGGGCATCCAAGACCCATGAAACACTCTAACACACATGGTATGGTATACCATGGGATTTGGTGGGATTCGGACGATCTGGACCCCCCTCCGTAGAAACCATTGCCCCGCTGGGAAAAAAGACGGAACTATCGTTCTGCCCCATCTACGTGAGCCGGAAGGGGGTAGCAAAGTGGAAATAACTGTTTGGTTGTGTTAGTTAGGCCCGAGGAACACCCAACAGAATGGTAGGGAACACCTCTTGGCAAGATTCCCCCAGTTCCGTCACACCCAGGAGTTTCGGGCTCTCATTAATTAGTCCTGGAACCCGCGAGAGAGAATCCGACACCGGTGAAACCCTAACACAGAGAGCGAGGTAATATCGGGTATCCAAGACCATGACACACTCTAACACACGTGGTGTGGAGTGTAATGGGATTTGGTGGCATTCATACGATCCGGAGCCCCCTCTCCGGATAAACCATAGCCCCGCTGGGAAAAAGACGAAATTGTCGATCTGCCCCATCTACATGAGCTGGAAGGGGGTAGAAAAGTGGAACTAACTGCTTGGTTGTGTTAGGTTAGGCCTAAGGAACACCCAAGAGAATGGTAGGTCCCACCTCCTGGCAAGATTCCCCTTGTTATGTCACACCAGGGAGTTTCGGGCTCTCATTAATTAGTCCTGGAACCCGCGAGAGAGAATCCGAAACAGGTGAAACCCTAATACAGAGAGCGAGGGAATCCTGGGCATCCAAGACCCATGCCACACTCTAGCACACATGGTATGGCGTGCAATGGAATTTGGTGGCATTCAGACGATCGGGAGCCCTCGCTCCGGATAAACAATAGCCCCGCTGGGGAAAAAGACGGAACTGTCGTTCTGCCCCATCTACGTGAGCCAGAAGGGGGTAGGAAAATTGAACTAACTGCTTTGTTGTGTTATGTTAGGCCCAAGGAACACCCAAGAAAATGACAGGGCCCACCTCTTGGCAAGATTCCCCCAGTTCCGTCAGATCCCGGAGTTTCGGGCTCTAAGTAGTCATGGAACACGCCAGAGAGAATCCTACGCCGGTGAAGCCCTAACAAAGAGAACGAGGTAATCTCGGGTATCCAGGACCATGACACACTCTAACACACATGGTATGTCATACGATGGGATTAGGTGGCATTCATACGATCCGGAGCCCCCCTCTGGAGAAACCATAGCCAGGATGGGAAAAAAGGCGGAACAACCGTTCTGGCCCCTCTACGTGAGCCGGAAGGCGGTAGCAAAGTGGAACCAATTGTTTGGTTGTGTTAGATTAGGCCCAAGGAACACCAAAGAAAATGTTAGGGTCCACATATCTTGGCAAGATTCTCCCTAGTTCCGTCAAATCCTGGAGTTTCGGGCTCTAAGTAGTCTTGGAACCCGCTAGAGAGAATCTGATGATGGTAGTGTTGGAACCCGCTAAGTAGTCTTGGAACCCGCTAGAGATAAATCCGGGAGTTTGGGGCTCTAAGTAGTCTTGGAACCCGCTAGAGAGAAATCCGGGAGTTTCGGGCTCTAAGTAGTCTTGGAGCCCTAACACAGAGAGCGAGGGAATCTTGGAGATCCGAGACCATTATATTCCACAATCTAACACATATGGTATGGCATAGCATGGGATTTGGTGGCATTCGGACGATCCAGAGCCCCCCTCTCCGGAGAAACCATAGCCCCGCTGGGGAAAAAGACGGAACTGTCGTTCTGGCCCCTCTACGTGAGCCGAAAGGGGGTACCAAAGTGTAACCAATTGCTTGGTCGTGTTATGTTAGGATCAAGGAATACCCAAGACAAATGATAGGGCCCACCTCTTGTCAAGATTCCCCCAGTTCAGTTAGATCCGGGAGTTTCGGGCTCTCATTAAGCAGTCCTAGAACCCGCGAGAGAGAATTCGACGCCGGTGAAACCCTAGCACAAAGAGAGAGGGAATCCTTGGCATCCAAGACCCATGCCACACTCTAACACACATGTTATGGCATACCATGTGTTGTGGTGGCATTCAGACGTTCCAGAGCCCCCTCTCTGGATAAAACATAGCCCCGTTGGGAAAAAGATGGAACCGACGTTTTGGCCCCTTTACGTGAGCCGGAAAAGGGGTAGCAAAGCGGAGCCAATTGTTTGGTTGTGTTAGGTTAGGATCAAGGAACACCCAATACAATGGTAGGGTAATATATTTATTATTAGTAATAGTTTATGTTAGTAATTTATAGATGTCTTCCCATTATCCTTAAATAACATATTTCAATAATGGTTATCTTTTTAGGCCATCCATCATGTATCCAACGGCCAGCAATGTTCTCTAGCTAATGTACCAAAATCTGGCGGGCGCAGAAAATTTCGCGTCGCCCACCCAAATTATCGACGAAAAACTTTGCCGCCTATGCCTCCCTAAATTTTGAACCTCTCCCTCTTATCTGCCCCCTCGCCGAAATTTCCCCTCCTCTTCTTGTCCGAAACCCCCCTTTCCTCCTAAACCTCATCTACTCCGCCCCGGCCTTCCACCTCGCCCTGTACCTCGCCTTCCCGGGCTTCCACCTGGCTGTCCCCGGTCTTCCACCTCGCCGTGCAGCTTGCCTACCCGGGCTTCCACCTTGTCGTCCCCGGTCGTCCACCCCGCCTCTCAGCTCACCTTCCCGGGCTTCCACCTCGCCGTCCAGGACGCCATCCAGATCTGCCACCTCGCCGTCCAGATTTGATACCTCGCCGCCCAGGTCGCCGTCAAGATCTGCCACCTCACCGTTCAGGTCGTCCTCAAGATCTGCCACCTCGCCTGCCTGGTAGCCGTGAAGTTCCTCTGGTCAGAGTTTGCTTATTTTCGAGCTTGTATAAAGCTTAAGATCACTTCTCCTGCGACCCTATCATACTTAGGTCCACAAATTAGATTACTGATATGATATGGTCAAACAGCGAATTGCATCACTAAGATTTTCTAACTCTATGTTGTCACATCCCAATGAAAGATAAGGCTATTTGTAAAGAACATGTATGCGCTATTTATTTTCATTTATTCGCATAAATCATCAATTATAGACTTATATTGTAAGCTATTTATTTCCATTTATACCATGTCCACCATCTAGATAAGGCATGCCTTGCATGATAGCTCAACAATAAAGGTACTTATGTTGTGTGGAACTGCTGGCTTAATTACTGTTCCGCCATGTATTTTGTGCTACTGTCCTAGTTGATTTGGTACATATGAACCGTGCAGCTTAGGAACATTAAAGTCAAGAGTACATCTGGTAGGACAAAGATGCCTCCTGGTGGACATGGTTGTAAACGCAAGCGCGTCAAGGCCCATCGCGAGCATGCGGTTGCCCATGTCCATCAGTATGCAGATGACGAACTCAAGCGACCAGTGGTCCAAGACGAGGAAGCAACTCCCAAAGGCCAGCAGGAAGCTGCCCAAGGCGAGCAGGCACTTGCCCATGGCCAGCTGGAAGCTGCCAAACAGAAGGAGGAGGCTGACGAGGTAGCCGCCCAATGCGAGCAGGTACCTCCCTACGGTGAGCTGCCAGGTGTGCAAGGCGAGCTGCCACCATTCCTAGGCGAGGGGCAAGGTTCCCAAGTCGAGGAGCAAGGTGCCTGCAACGAAGAGCAAGATGACATATCATAGAGATTGCATGCTCTACGAGGGGCCATGTGTGGAGGGAAATCCAAAATACAGAATATTAACTCTAGCAATGCCACAATTTCTATAGATTACCCATGTGAAGACATTGTTTCAAGTGGTGCGGCTGGGAGGAGAAGAAACATGTCCAAAGGAAACAGGATCAGAATTGTTATTCCTCTGCGAAAGACAAGGCCAGTGGACCCAAAGGTTGCTGCCATGTATGCTACTGCGTGTTCATTAGCTGTGAAGCACACTGTCCCTATCTTCCCCCATTGGAAAGAGTACAAGGGAAGGGAAGATATATTTTCCTCCTACCACGGCCATGTGGCTGTAAGTTCTGTAACCCAACCTTCCAGTTCATTCCATTGTTGTTCATATAACTGAAAAGTGCTCTTTCTTTTGTTTCAGTCAAAGTTTCATCTAAACCCCAGAGACCCTGTTATTCGCCAATCTCTTCTGATGCATCTCAAGAACTGTACAAGACAAAGACGCCATATTCTGAAGCAAGAATTTTTTGACAGCATTAGAGACAAGAGTAGAGTTGTACGAACGCCTCCTGGTGTAGTTTGGCACATGAGCGAAGCAGAATGGTGCAGCCTAGTCGATAACTGGTCCTCAGTCAGGAAACATGTACTGTCTTTGTTCACTCTACCTTGCCACTGTTTCTATTCCATAACCTGGACTGTGTCTAATCAGTTCATACTTCGTTTATGTAGATGGCTTGTATGAAAGCTAGGCAAAGCAGACAGGCCGTCCAGTTCCATAGCGCCACAGGTTCTCGTAGCTACGAGGTTTGCTGCGACATGGGGGAAGATGCCTTTGAATTGTTCAAAGCTACGCACAACAACAATACATGTGGATTCTCTTCGCCCGTGAAAAGAGCAATTGTAAGTCCCTCTGAATACTGTTTATCTCTGGGATCAACAATTACCTCAATAGATTCTTCTAGATACATACTGATGCCTCCCTTTGTGAATTCTGATGCAAACTCCTGCTATTTCACCTATGCTTGTCATCTCATAGTTCATGCACATGCATGTTGCTTGCTTTCATCTGCTAGTTCATCTATCCTTGTGAGCTGCTATTTTCATCTATGTTCTGTACATGCTTGTCGTCTGCTATTTTCAGCCATGTTTACTTACATGCCTGTCATGTGATGTTTTTCATTTATGTTCCTTACAAGCTTGTCATGCGTGCTTAATTGCTTGTCATCTGCTATTTGCATCTTTGTTATGTACAAGCTTGTCATGATATCAATGTTCCTTACAAGCTAGTTCAGCTTCTATTTCATCTAAAGCTTTTACATGCTTTATAGGAAGAAATGCAATATCATATGCTAGAACGTACTTCAGTAGATGGCGCTGTCAAGGAACCTCTTTCTGCCACCGAAGCTATCGCTGCCGTGCTGACCAAGAACCGTCTAAAGTCTTCGTTCCTGAATACCATAGGTGGGGTCACAACCAGTGCAAGAGCAACAAAGTCTCAGCTTCACCTTCAACTTGATTCTGAGAGAAAACAGAGGCAGGACCTGCAGTCTGTAGCTGATGAGTTGAAGCAGGCCAAGGAACAAGCTGATGCAGATAGGATGAAGCATCGACAAGAATTGCTGCGTATGACGGAGGAACACAAAGGTATGCAGAAGAGTCATGAAATGTACAAAACCCTTATTGGTGGCATGTTGGCTCAAGTTCATCCGAGATATGGAACTGAGTAGCCCTTTGTGAAACCGCTTGTTGTCTGTTGAACTGTATTAGACTGCCTTTGCTTGCGAGCTATGTTGTGAACTTATTCGGAATTTATGTATTTGTTGTGTTTGCTTTGCTGTGAAAACTAGTATAGTATTTTCCATGCTTATGAATACGAGGACACGTGGTACTATATGGTAGGTCCATGAGGCGGCACCTTATTGGATGGAAATCGCGAAGAAATAAACACGTCACGGAAATGTTTCGACGTGGACATGCCGTGTTGGTACACGTGTTGTCTCATGATTCGCGACGTCTTACGATGAACTAAAACGTCGCACCGTCGGTCAACGTTATAAATTCGTTGGGAATAAACGTATACATGGAACATTATGAGAGGGACATGTGGCACCTTATACTGCTTGTACCCGCGACGAGAAAATAAACATTGCACATATTATGACGTCATTAACTGAGGTAACGGTAGTTCCAATCGCGAAGTTTTTAAAATGTCAAGAAGATGATGACGTCAGAAACGGTGGAAGTGACGTCAGTAACGGGTAACGGGAAAATGATGCCACGTGTACACACATTGCGACGAAAAAAAATGTCGCTCCTTGTTGGGCCTTGTACTGGGCCGGCCAGTAGCTCGCGACGGATTAGTGTTCATTTAATCGTCGCAGAATCATCCGTGACAGTCGATCAGGAACGTTCTCACTTCGTCGCATAAACCGTCGTGGATTGCCCTTAGCGACGGTTTGGAGCCCATCCGCAACGGTATTGAAACGTCACAGACCGTTGTTCAATACCGTTGCGGGAAGCGACCATTGCGATGGAGATGCGAGAGAGACGCCTTAGCCCCCTACCTGGCACGCCAAATGTCGGAGAGAGTTGTTCTGTAAACGACAGGGTAGCACTCAAAGGTTCGAATATTGGGGGCTAACCACGTTCAATCGCACCTCTGGAGGCTTCAAGAGAGGAGGTCTTGAAGGGAAATAGTCACAACACGAGGGGTTTACCCACGTTCAGGCCACCGTGATGGTGTAAATCCCTACTCCTGCTTGTCTGGTTGATTGCACTATGAAGATTATAGTACAACGGGGTGTTCTGGTGATCTGCCTACTTGGTGTTCTCTCTCTCTCTCTCTCTCTCTCTCTCTCTCTCTTGTTCTTGTTGTTCTTCTCCTCTCGAGGAGATAGGGGTGGTCTACTTATACCGGCAATTGGCCCTGTTTCCCGCGCACTTGGCGGGAAACGGATACCACAAGGTGCCAAAAGGGGGTAGCGCCCCGTACACTGCGCCTCCTGTGCGGTCTTGGTCGCCGGGGAACAACTGCACCGTCCATGACATCACGGTGGGGGAGCCTGGTGACGTCGCCCTCGTCTTCTAGCGCGGACTTGGTATTCTTGCACCAAAGGGGAAAGCCACGGACGGGGCTTTGGTGCGCGCAGCGGAGCTCTGCGCTTTATACACGAGAATGGCAAGTGTCAAAGTCATCATGTCTCCTGCGTTGGCTTCGTCATCCGCACAGGGGTCAGAACATCACACTCACATGGGTTGTCTCCCAGCGGGCGAGGCTCCTTTCAGGAAAAAGCATGGTCGGCGCAGGACTCCTCCCCAGCGATGCAAGGTGAAGATCCATTAGAGATCTCCTCTTCAAGGGGCTAGCCTTGGTGGAGAATGGTTAAGGGGTTGTCCCTGTCTTGATGGGCGGGCACAGACTCCTTCCGTGCTCTATGGACTGGGCCAGCAGCAGACAGCCTAGGATACCCCGTGGGTCCGACAAATAGCTCGGACATAGACTCTTCCAGAAAGATAAGATTGATATGTGATACGTCTCCAACATATCTATAATTTCTGATGCTCCATGATGATATTATGCCAATTGCTACATGTTTTCTCCCTTCTTTATGACATTTTTACACGTTTTCCGGACTAACCTATTGACAAGATGCCACAGAGCCAGTTCCCTGTTTTCTGCTGTTTTTAATTTTAGAAAAGTTGTTCTGGAAATATTCTCGGAATTGGAAAGTTCGAAGCCCGGAAGTCTTATTTTTCCCGGAAGCATCCAGAAGACCGAAGATGAGTCAAAGAGGGGCACCAGGGGCCAACACCATGGGGTGGCGTGCCTCCCCCTTGGCCGCGCCAGGGGTGGTGTGAGGCCCCCAGGGCTCCACCGCCTCTGCCCTTTCGCCTATTTAATCCCACCGGATGGAAAACCCTAGATACCTGATCAAATATCCCCGAAAAGTTCCACAGCCGCTGTCATCGTCAAACCTAGATCAGGGGGGTTCTAAAGCTGTCTCCTGGCACCCTGCCGGAGAGGAGATTATCACCGGAGGCCTCTTCATCACCATGCCTGCCTCTGAAGTGATGCGTGAGTAGTTCATCCTTGGACTACGGGTCTATAGCAGTAGCTAGATGGTTTTCTTATCCTCCTATGCCTCCATGTTTAGATCTCCTGAGCTGCCTAACATGATCGAGATTGTTGTTATGTAATTCTATGTGCTGTATTTGCTGGGATCCGATGAATATTGAACTTATGCCAAGTTGATTATAGTCTTTTATTGCATATGTTATTTGTGATCTTGCATGCTTTCCGTTGCTAGTGGTGCTCTGGCCAAGTAGTTGCTAGTGACTCCAAGAGGGAGTATTTATGTTCGATAGTGGGTTCATGCCTCCTTTTCGCCTGTGCTCGAGTGACAGAAACGTGACGAGGGAGGATGTGATGTTGCCACTAGGGAGAAAACAGCGGTGTGAGTGCCCGCGTGCACAATCATTTCTTACATTACACACATTGTTTAATACAATTATCTGTTGCTTGCAACTTAATACATAAGGGGGTTCGGATGATAAACTGAGGGTGGATTATTAGTCATAGATGCAGTTGGATTACGGTCTATGTATATTGTTGTAATGCCTGCACTAAATATCATAGTAGTCATCATGTCATGGATATGCACTACGGTGCAACCTTTATTTGTCAATTGTCTAGCTGTAATTTGTTCGCCCAGCATGCTATCTTTTATGGATAGACACCACTAGTGAACCTATGAACCCCGGTCCATTTTCTTATACTGTTAAACAAACCACTACAATTTCCTGCTTTCTTTACTTACTGCAAGCATACATTATTTTCCACACTATACGTCTAATCTTTTTTTTCAGCAAGACCGGTGAGATTGACAACCGCACTGTACCGTTGGGACAAAGTATTTTGGTTGTGTTGTGTGCAGGTTCCGCATTGTTGCTGACACCGGTGAAGCGCCATCACCACCGTCAGTGGCATAAACCTTCCAAAGATCCTCTTTCTCCTACTGGATTGATAATCTTGGTTCTTAACCGAGGGAAATTCCTACCGCTACACTCATCACACACCCCTCTTGGGGTTCCCAACACGTAGCATCAATATGATAGTTGTTCTCTGACCAAGAGCACAGTTTGCCATAGCTCAATGAATTTGCATTCACTTTACCTTTATATGATTGGATCATCACTTATCTTTGAGAAGCATTCATGGGGAAAAACAGTTGTATAGACTTGTTAGTATTTATTGAGTAATTGATGATGCTTCATGTCCGCATTCTTTATTATCGGCACTTCACATCATAAAACCCGTGATCATCTCTTCCGAGCTCAGTTTTCGATTGGGGACAAGTGGAGTCTAAGCTTGCGGGGGGGGGGGGGGGGGGGGGGGGGTTTTGTACGTCATTTTGCATCACTATTTTATATGATAATTTTCCCTTATTCATTGATATTTTCCCTATTAGAGCACTATACTGATGTTATTCCGTTGTTTTCTGTGTGTTTTACAGAATTATTTATCAGCCAGAAAACAGCTGGAAAAGGCACCTGTCAGAAGGGATATTTTCTGAAAGACAGAAAAATCGGGGAAAAAAAATCAGAAAACAAGGTTTTGTCATAAATCACCGGGGGAGCCCAAAGGGCTGCCAGAGGGGAGCCAGGGGCACCCAGGCGCGTGTCCCCCTCTTGGCTGCGCCCGATGGGCCCCAGGCCCCTCCAGCAGCTCCCTTTCGGGGTACTTACCCCCCTTGACCTAAAAACCCTGAGGAGGCACTTCGTAGAATTTTTCTGCCTCCTCTTCGCGACAGAAACAACAAAGAGAAGAAAACACCTTCTCGACGGGGATATTCGGCCGGGAAAATTCCCTCCTAGAGGGGGAAATCTTCACCACCGTCACTGTCATCTCATCGGGCATCATCAAGATCATCATCGTCATCATCTCACCATCAGCACCATAATCCTTACATCCACCTCCATCCCGATGTAACAATTAGGGTTCTGTATTGTTGTTTTCCACTAGATCTCTCTCCTTGTGTGAACTACTTGTTTGTAGTTTATGCTTATGAGTTTTATCGGTGTTTGCACTTTATGACCAGATTGTTATTCATCCATTTATCACCTCTGATCATGTACCCTATGATGTGTTGTGATTAGTTTGTTTAGTCCTTGAGGACATGGGAGAATCTAGTTATGAGTAGTCATGTTTCGTTTAGTAATATATACCGGTTTGATATTTAAGTTATGGTGTTGTTTCTCTAGTGGTGTTATGTGAACGTAGACTACATAGGACTTAACCTTTTAAGGGCCTAGAGGAATGCATTGTGTGTTGTATTGCTTGTGATGGGTTGTCAGAGTGATAGAAACCTAAACCCCAGCTTGCAATACTTCACATAAGGGAGTAGTAGATACCACGAGTTTATTGCTAGGGTTAGATTTATTTCTTAATTACATTTTATATTTGCGGACACTTGCAAGTAGTGTAATCATAAGTGTGCATTAGTCTTGGATAGGAAGCTGCACTAGCATAGGTCTAGCCACCTAACAGTTACCAAAACGATAAAGATTAATCAACGGTGTGTGATGAAAATAACTAGACGAAACCTCTCGTGTGTCCTCGGTAACGTTTTAGCCTTTATAAGAAGTATCAACAGCTTGTCCTTTGTGCTAAAAAGGATTGTGCCACTTGCAGCAACTATTATTTGTTATTTACTTGTTATTGCTTCATTATTATTACAAAAAACTCCTAATAAACAATTATTCTCTAGCGTTTACAGTGAAACCTTGCTCGAAATTATTTACTTGTCTATTTGTAGTTTTCCTATTAGATAGGGGTGATCCTGCATATTAGCCATCTTGTACATGTATATTTATATTGTGGCCTTTGGCCCCGTGTAATACAAGTTTGTCTATTCCTAACATGGTATCAGACTAAGGTTCCCTCCAATTATTGTCTCTCCCGGCCGCCGCCTGTACAGATCCTTGATCTGGCCGCCGCCTGGTGAATTTTTTTTGTCTCGTCAAGCTCCTCGTGAAGACCTCGTTGTTCCCGAGCTCGCCCTGCAACCAGTCGCGACCTGCGCCCGGTCTGTGCTCGTGCCTCTCCTCGCACATCCGTCCAGCTGCCCTGGCCTGTGCACTTTCTTCCTCAAGTCGAGCGCCCGCCGTTCTCGCCACCGGTTCGTGCGCCGCCGTCCTTGTTCTGCTGAAGAAATCCCGCAGGGAGACATCTCCGTTCGAGCGCTCCTTGCCCGAGCACTCCTGTTGCCTGCTGGTTCCCGTTGCCTGCTGGTTCCTTGCCGCTGCAGCCGTTCCAGGCCAAGTTGCGCTGCCCCGTTTCCGGCCGTCCCTGCTAGCGCTCGGTTCTCAATCGGCTGATTCCATCGATCTGTGATCTGTTGACCAGTTGACCAAAAAAAAGAAAAAAAACTATATCTGCTGCTGGCTTTGTCGCGATTCCTTGGTGCTCTGTGATCTTCGATGGCACCAACTACCCGGATTTTGCTGCCTTTCTGCGCATCATATGCGCGGTCTCCGTCTGTGGCGTGTTCTTTCTGGTGAGGTCCTGTGTCCGCCGTGCCCCGTTGCTCCTTTAGTTCCTACTCCACCGACGCCACCAGTCCTTGCTGCAAGTGCTTCTCAGGCCGAGAAGGATGCAACTAAGAGTGTTGATGATGTTGTTGTTGTGGCATATGAGCAGAAGGTTAAAGACTACTCTGACACTTTTGCGACATATCAGAAGGACATGACTGCGTACACTCAGTGGGTGGATGATGATGCTTGTGCTGCGGCCGTTCTTACTGCTAGTGTTTTACCTCAGTTTGCTTTAGAGTTTATGGGAATCGGTACTGCCGCTGCCATGTGGACTCACCTTGGTCAGCACTATCAGCCATCTGGGAATGCTCTTTATCTGTCTGTGGTTCGTCAGGAGCATGCTCTACAGCAGGGTGACTCCACTGTTGATCAGTTCTACATGCAGAGCTGTGATATCTAGCATCAACTCGACTCTCTTCGCTCTGCCGTGTGTGGCACCTGCCCGTGTTGTCACACCGTGCGCTCCGACTTGGAGTTTCAGCACATTTACGAGTTCTTGTCGTGCCTTCGTTCCGAGTTTGAGGCTCGTCGTGCTTAGCTGCTTGCTCGTGGTCGTATTCCTATGTCGGAGGTGTTGTCTGAGCTTCGTGCTGAGGTGATTCGCCTCCATGGCGTTGGTCTGCTTAATGTTCCTTCTGTGCTGGCTGCTCATGGACCTGCCCCGTCGCCCCGTGGTTCTGCTCTATCACCTACTCCACCAGCCCCTCCGCAGTCCACTGCCCCATCATTGTTGCCCACTCCTCCGGGCCAAGGTCGTGGCTCTCGTCCAGGATCTCACTGCACCTACTGTGACATGGATGGTCACACTGAGTCTTGCTGCTACACGAGGGAGCGTACTGTGCGCCAGCAGAGGACGCAGTCTGGCCCTCGTCCGTCTCATGCCTCGTCGGTTCCGTCTATTGGATCGGATTCTACGGTCACTCCTACTGAGCAGGAGATGGTGCGGATGATCAGGAAGATGTTTGCTACTTCAGGATCTTCTTCGACTCGTACTACTGGCTCTGTGACGGATTCTTCTGGCACTTTGGGACCCTCATCTTCTACACAGTCAGGTAAATTGTCGTGGGTTCTGGATTCTGGAGCTTCTTTTCATATGACTTCTGATTCTTCCATTCTCTCCTCTTTTCGACCTGTTGATTCCCATCTTAATGTTCTCACTGCTGATGGTACTCGTCTTTCTGTCTCTGGTCGAGGCACTCTTTCTACTTCTTCCTTCTTAGTTCCTGATATTTCTCATGTTCCTCGTCTTACTATGAACCTATTCTCCACTAGTCAACTCACTGACTCTGGCTGTCGTGTCATCTTTGACGCCGATTCTTGCTCTGCTCAGGATCGTCGCACTCAGGTTCTCGTTAGAGCTGGCCCTCGCCGCCGTGATTCTCAGGGCCTTTGGGAGTTAGACTGGCTTTGTATTCCTTCCGCTGCCATCTCGCCTGCCAGTTCTCCCGCCGTCGTCGCCTCCATCACCGGTTCCTTTCAGAAGTGGCATCATCGGCTTGGTCATCTTTGTGGTTCTCGTCTATATTCATTAGTTCATCATGGTCTTCTGGGGTATGTCTCAGGAGATGTTTCTTTACAGTGTCAGGGTTGTAGGCTAGGGAAACAAACTCAGTTGCCCTATCCTGTTAGTGCGTCTATCTCTCAGTGTCCTTTCGACTTAGTTTACTCCGATGTTTGGGGTCCAGGTCCCTTCACTTCGAAAGGGGGCCATAAATACTATATCATTTTTATAGATGATTTCTCTCGTTATACTTGGTTGTATTTTATGTCTTCACGTAGTGAGGTTCTCTCCATATATAAGCGTTTTGCAGGCATGGTTCTTACTCAATTTTCTATGCCGATTTGTGTGTTTCGTGCAGACTCTGCTGGTGAGTATATCTCCAAGCAATGGCATAGTGTCCTTACTGAGCAGGGCACGCTTGCTCAATTCTCTTGTCCCGGTGCGCATGCTCAGAATGGCGTGGCTGAGCGTAAGCATCGCCATCTTCTTGAGACTGCTCGTGCGATGATGATCGCTTCTTCTCTCCTGCCTCATTTCTAGGCTGAGGTTGTCTCTACCTTGGCTTATCTTATTAATATCCAGCCTTCTGCCGCCCTTCAGGGTGCCATTCCTCTTGAGCGACTTTATGATCGTTCTCCTGACTATTCTATGTTGCGTTTGTTTGGCTGCGTTTGCTATGTTCTCCTCGCTCCTCGTGAACGCACCAAACTAACCGCTCAGTCTGTTGAGTGTGTTTTTCTTGGATATAGTGATGAACACAAGGGCTATCGCTGTTGGGCTCTTGTGGCTCGTCTGATGCGTATTTCCCGGGATGTGACTTTTGATGAGTCTAGAGCTTTCTATCCGCGATCGACCCCCTCGACCTCCACTATGGAGGATCTTTCTTTTCTCACTCTTCCTGACTCCCATCCCTTGGTTTCTCCCATTTCTTCTCCTCCTACTCCGGAGCCACCTACACCGACACTATCCTCTCCTCCTTCGTCCCCGCGTTCTTCACTCTCTCCACCGATGTCTTCTCCCTCTCCGTCTCCTACCATTCCCTCTTATCCTACTTTTCCCTTTTACTATACTCGTCGTCCATGTGTTGTGAACGAGTCCTTTGATGCACCCTCTACTTCGGGTGCACCGTCTCAGTCAACTTATTCTCTTCGCAGTCGGCCTTGTAATACGCCCGATTTCTATAATCCTGCCAGTTACAGTGTTACTGCTATTCCGGAGCCGACTACGTATCGTAAGGCCGTTGTTCATCCTGAATGGCAGCTTGTGATGGCCGAGGAGATTGTTGCACTCGAGCGCACGGTACATGGGAGATTGTTCCTCTCCCTCCTTCTATTCGCCCTATCACCTGTAAGTGGGTCTATAAGGTGAAGACTCGCTCTGATGGGTCCCTCGAGCGTTACAAAGCTCGTCTGGTTGCTCGTGGCTTTCAGCAGGAGCATGGCCGCGATTATGACGAGACTTTTGCTCCTGTTGCTCACATGACCACTGTTCGGACTCTTCTTGCTATTGCATATGTTCGTCATTGGTCTGTGTCTCAGCTTGATATTAAGAATGTCTTTCTTAATGGTGAGTTGCGTGAGGAGGTCTATATGCGACCACCACCTTGGTATTCTGTTGGTGGCGGCATGGTCTGCCGTCTACGTCGCTCTCTCTATGGCCTTAAGCAAGCCCCTCGTGCATGGTTTGAGCGCTTTTCTTCTGTGTTTATGGCTGCTGGCTTTTCTCCCAGTGCTCATGATCCTGTGTTGTTTGTTCACTGCTCTCCTCGTGGTCGCACTCTCCTTCTTCTATATGTTGATGACATGATCATCAATGGTGACGATCCTGAGTATATTGCCTTTGTTAAGGCCCGTCTGAGTGAGCAGTTCCTTATGTCGGATCTTGGTCCGCTTCGTTACTTTCTTTGGACTGAGGTTTCATCTACCTCTGATGGTTTCTTTATCTCCCAAGAATGGTATATTCATGATCTTCTTACTCGTGCCGCTCTTACTGATGTGCGTACTGTTGAGACCCCTATAGATCTCCATCTCTCTCTTCGTGTTTCAGACGGCGATCCTCTCTCTGATCCGACTCGTTATCGACATCTTGTCGGGAGTCTTGTCTATTTAGCTGTTACTCGTCCAGATATTTCTTATTCTGTTCATATCTTGAGTCAGTTTGTTTCTGATCCTACCTCGGTCACTATAGTCACCTTCTTCGTGTTCTACGCTATCTTCGTGGCACGATCTCTCTTTCTCTGTTTTTTTCTCGTTCCAGCTCGTTACAGCTCCAGTCCTACTCTGATGCTACATGGGCTAGTGATCCTATGGATCGCCAGTCACTGTCTTCTTACTGTGTTTTTCTTGGTGGTTCTCTTATTGCCTGGAAGACGAAGAAGCAGACCGCAGTTTCTCGTTCGAGTGCAGAGGCTGAGTTGCGAGCGATGGCTCTTTTAACTGCTGAGGTGACTTGGTTACGGCGGTTACTTGCAGATTTTGGTGTCTCCGTTATGACACCCACTGATTTATTATCTGACAGTACAGGTGCTATCAGTATTGCACTTGACCCGGTGAAGCATGAGCTTACCAAGCATATTGGTGTTGATGCTTCTTTTGTTCGTGCTAGTGTGAAGGATCAGATTATTACGCTCGAGTATGTGCCTTTAGAGTTACAGTTGGCGGACTTCTTTACGAAGGCCTAGACTAGAGCACAACATAGTTTTTTTTCTCTCCAAACTCAGTTTTGTAAATCCACCATGAGTTTGAGGGGGGGTGTTAGAGAGATTAGTGTCTATTTGTAGTTTCCCTGTTAGATAGGGGTGTTCCTGCATATTAGCCACCTTGTACATGTATATTTATATTGTGCCCTTTGGCCCCGTGGAATACAAGTTTGTCTATTTCTAACAGAAAAAACATAGGTAAGCTAGATAAAACCGAATTAATAAGTATGAGAAGGTCTCCATTTGAGAGCATCTTACGTATCCACGAACTCAGTTTTTGTTCAAACCGATCCTCAATCGGTTTCCATTCTCTATTAAGAAGCTTACAATGATGAATTGGAATCCCTAGATACTTAAAGGGTAGACTACCGATCTCACATTCAAAAATATGTCGGTATTCCTCCTGAAATTTTCAAGCATCTCCAAAACAAAATATCTCGCTCTTATGAAAATTAATCTTGAGCCCCGATAGCTGCTCAAATAAAGAAAGAATAAGCTTCATATTACCCGCTTTAACTAGATCATGCTTAAGGAACAAAATAGTATCATCTACGCATTGTAGAATAGACACCCCACCCTCCACAATATGCGGCACTAGACTCCCTACTTGGCCATCCTCCTTTGCCCGAGCAATTAGGATAGCCAACATATTAGCAACCAAGTTGAATAGAACAGGTGATAAAGGGTCACCCTGCCTTAATCCTTTTAGTGTTTGAAAAAATCACCAATATCATCATTAACTTTAATACCCGCACTCCCCCCGCACGAACCTCACAATCCACTCACACCACTACGGGTTAAATCCTTTCATGCGAAGTGTCTGCTGAAGGAAGGACCAATCAACTTTATCATACGCCTTTCCAAAATCAATCTTAAGCAAGATCCCATCAAGTTTTTTCAGCTTTAATTCATGAATAGTTTCATGCAGCACTACTACCCCCTCTAAAATATTCCTTCCTGAAAGGAATGCAGATTGGGTTGGTCTAATTACCCGATGTGCAATAGAGGTCACTCTATTAGTGCCTACCTTCGTGAAAATCTTGAAACTGACATTTAAAAGGCAAATAGGCCTATATTGTACAATTCTACTAGCATCCTCTTTTTTGGGAAGTAGGGTGATCACACCAAAGTTCAACTTGAACAATTGCAGATCCCCGGAATGCAACTGGCCAAACAAGGCCATTAAACCATCCTTAATAACATCCCAAAACCTCTGATAGAACTCAGCCGGGAACCCATCCGGTCCTAGAGCTTTGTTGAGTTCCATCTGAGTAATAGCTTCGTAAACTTCCTCAATCAAAAAAGGCAAAGTTAGAACATAATTTTACACATTAGAGACTTGTGGGAGATCATCTCTCCTAGTCTCATCAAGCGTGATCGAAAAAGGGGTGGGCGGACCAAATAATTTCTTATAGTATTCCGAAATGAATACTTTAAGATTTTCCTGGCCAACAATAGTCCCTTCATCTTGTTCTAGCTGAAATATCTTCTTCTTCCAATGTTTACCATTAGCCATGAGGTGAAAATACCTGGTATTATTCCTTCCTTCCTGAATATACCTTACCTTAGCACGTTGATCCCACTTGGACTCTTCATCCCGTCTAAGGTTAACTAGATAGACATCGGCATCTCTCTTAGCCTTTCTTTCAGCCTCAGATAAAGGCATAATTTCAGCTTTTAGATCGAGTTCCTCAATAAGGAGAAGCAACTTCTGCCTCAATCTCTTATATTCACCATTCAAATTTTACGTTGCCACTTCTCCATCGGAGTATCACCCCCCAACGTGAATGTGCACTCCTTTTAACCATCTCATAAAAAACTTCCTTCTTTAATGTGACGCCCCGAGATCGGGCACTATGCAAATTTCAGCATTCCCGCCAAAATCCACATAATAACCGATTCCAGGTTGCCACTTGTGATAACATTACAACAGCTCACGAATAATCCACAACCACAACAGAATAGATATATACAAGAGGACTCAAACGAGCCAAGGATACAACTGATACAATACAAAGATCCAGATAACAGCGGAAGAAAGAACATATCGTCCGTCTACGGACAAGATACAACTTGGACTAAGAGTCCTGAAGATAACCGAGAGCGTCCAATCCCTGCCCAGGCCAAGCCGGAGGGATTCCCAAACTAACGTCGTCAGACTTCAAACCTGTTGACTGCAATGTTGAATATGCAGCCACGAAAGAGATTTGTGGGTCAGTACGGTTAAGTACTGGCAAGTGGATAAACCATACTCACAAGATACCGGCGTAGCCAGTCATCACAAGATACAAATAATTTGGGATCAAGGGAAAGGAGGGGATTATTGCAAATAAGCGGCAGCGGGCTGCACTAAACAACTACAGAGAATCACTACAACATCCGACTAAAAGAGGGGGATAAGATAGCATATCGAAACCAACTACAACTACTCACCAAACAAACCCATCCAATGTTACCCCCTACTAAGGAAGCAACCCAAGGATAACTCACACTGTTGGATTAAGGATGGAACAAGTTATTGTGTCAATAAGACTATTACTAGTCAAGTATCATTAGTTAGGTGTAAGTTGTTCTGAGTACTTGTTAGCCAGTACTTTCACCAAGTTAACCATAACCGCGGAAAACACGGCTTCTCGAGAAGATTTAACCCTGCAGGGATGCACCGATTTGGCCGTACACGTAAGAATACCCCGCCAGATAGGAAATGCACTTCCACCAAGCGAGGCACTCAACACAACCCAACTCTTCTTCGCATCAAGCCCAAAGAACCCCGTGCAGTGAGCGCACGGCTAATCAAGCCCCACGAAGAAAAGGGGACCCTCATAGCACTCTAAGAACGTGTCTCCCTAAATGCCGACTACAAAAGTTCCACCCGGGTACCAAGGGTTCGCAAGAACATGCATGTGGCAAATGGAAAACTCGAACTAAATGAGGCGATTTGGACGACATGCGAATGGAATCAAATTGAGGGGGGCGCCCATACTCGCTTCCCACATGCGGTTAGTGCGCTCATCATGGATCAGTAGACAAGACCCTTTTCCTATTAGGGTCGACACTAGCAGGCTTCAAAACCACGCCGGGCCTCCTGCCGGTGCCTTATCATCAAATTATTATTACCCAAAACATTAACATGTTGTTGATTGAAATGAAACCCAACTATCAAACTAAACAGGTGATAAGACGGACAACAGAACTTGAGCGCAAACAACACTAAGCATGCAACTACGACACGAGCGCCAACAGGGTAAACAAACAACAGTTAATAGGAAGTGGAAGGAAAAGGCTATATCATGGCTGCAAGGTAAACATATAATAGGATCGAGACACAAGCATCGTATCAACAGGCTAGAATAAGAACAACAGAAAGAATCGGTAACAAGTGATGAAAGGCAGCCATTTGGCAGCAAGTGAGTATACTTTCCTGGAATCCAGCAAGTAGAGGTACATCCACAGAACTTGTCGTTGCTCACATCATCTCAACGTCCTATCCGGGAAGAAGCAACGAACCTCGAACAAACACCGGATGCAACAATTACTACTACGGCAAAAGATCCAGCATGATCAAGATATGGATGCATGACAATTTAATGGATGCATAGAAATAAACTAGTTGACATGATGACATGTTTAAATGGACCCATGTGCAATTTGAGTTGCATATGAAAAGCCCATGAATTATGGTTGAAACAATTGTTTTACAACTAACCAACATGTGAAAGTGGATTAGCATGATGCATGGATGAGGAAAACAACAAAATAACAACAATAGAACCAATTGGAAATAAGGTTTACCCATTTTGAAATTCACTTATTAAGTTTTGGAATTTTGGTTACTTAAAGGTCTCACACAAGCATTTGTTATTTTCATCAAGTTAAATTGTTCAAAACAGATAACAAAGTTCATATTTGATTAGAACACAAAATTTTGGGTGGATTATATGTTTCAATTATTGAAAAAGGAATTACAATGATTTAATTATGAATTAAACAAGATTAGCCAAGTTTTAATTGAATTTAGTTCAAGTTTGAATATTATTTGAATTTTATTTGTTCAAAACATAAATTCAAATTCATAGTTGAAAAGGTTATGTTTTTCTGGTTTGAAAAGATATTTTATAAGTTCAAAAATAATTTAATTTGAGCAAGTTATGAATTTAGCAAATTTAAATGATTTAAACAAGGTTTAAATTATTCAAGCAATTTTAATTATCCAAAACATGAAACAAAATTTATATTTGAAAAGGTGGTTTAAAATAGAATGGAAAACATATTTCATTTGTGACATTTGAATTAATATTGAATTAGTTATGAGTTTAATCAAATGTGTAAGGAATTGTTTGAATTTGAATTTTTCAATAATTTGAAATGCTCAAAACAGAAAACAAATGTTATATTTGGAAAGAGCATGAAATTTTGGTTGGGAAACATATTTTATTTGGGTTATTTGAATTAAGTATGAATTATTTATGCATTTAATCAAATTTGGAATGATTTGTTTGAATTTGAAATTTGAAACAATTTGAAATGTGCAAAAACAGAAAACAATGCTTTGAATAGGTAGAGAATTAAATTTGGTTCAAGAAACATATTTTATTTGCACTATTTGACTTTAGGAAATAAAAGTTATTGTCATTTTGAAATTAGGGACCAAACTATAATGACAGGGACCTAAAAAGAAGGAAAAGGAATTGCAGATGGGCCCCTGGGGCGTTTTTCACCCAGGGCACCCTGGCCTGGGCCTCTGCTGTGCGGGCCCGTGCCTCTGTGCATCCACGTGTGCGTGTGTGTGCAGTGACGTGGCCGCAGGGGCCCAATGACTGGTGGGCCCTGGGCGCTGGCGACGATTAATCACCAAAAAGGGGGGTGATGCGCCCGCAGGGATCGAACCCGCGGCTCGCTTGCGTGCGGAAGGGACGGAACCATTGCGCTGCTCTGAAAGTTGTGACAGAAAGCGAGACTGACAGAGGAAGTTGTGTGCACGACTGCTGTAACTGAAATTCGACAGCGAACTGAACCTGACGGAAACACGGCAGTGATCGCCGGCGGCAAGACATACGGCGCACGACGGTGGTGGGTGTGCTCGCGATGTGTGCGTCGTGCGTGCATCGGCGTGTGGAGACGGACAGCTAGGAGCGGAAGGGGGAGAGGAGAGCGGGAGGCGATCACCGTCTGTCGATGGCGACGGTGGACGTGCAGCAGCGGACGGCGGCGGAGGCAAACATCGACGGCGTCGTCGACTCGGGCACCCTCCCGTCCCCACGCCTTCACCAAACCCGACGAGGACCACACCCTGGTCCCATTCCCAGCATCGGAGGAAACTCGAGGTGACCGTGGCGGTGGGGCGATGGGGAGGCAGTGGGGGTGGTGCACTGTTTTGGGGTTCAGAAACAGAAGGAAACGGGGGGGGGGGAAGAAAGGAGAGATGGCGGCGCCAGGGCGAGAGGATAGGGGCTAGGGCTAGGGCAAGCAGAGGGGGATGGAGGATGTTTTTATGGAGCAGGGAGCTTGGTACGGCAGCACATCGGAGTGGGAGGAGAGGATCTCACGGTGGTGCATGGTTCGTACTGTCGTGACGTAAGGAGGAAGAAGATGCCCATCGAAGGGGTACCGGGCCAAAATAGAAACAGAGGGAGATGGGCCACTAGGTGGGCTGGGGAAGAGGGGAAAAGGGGTGGGCTGGCCTCTCTCCTTTGATTTTTTTCCTTTTCTCTTTTTTTTTGCTTGTAAGAAAAGAAAGGAAAGAGAGAAAGAATAGGTTGGGGTTTTGGGGTGTTTAAATTTTTATAAATAAATTTTATCAAGTGGCAAACAGCAATTCAAGCAATGGTGAACATCAAGTCCAAAAATTTGAAATATTTATTTGAGTTTTTAAGTTGTTATTTGAATTTCCATAGTATTTCATAAAGATTGAATTTTAAACAATTTTATTCCACTAACTCAAACAATTATGAAAACATTTATTGAATTTTAATTGTGTGCAAGAATTTAATTTTTAAACCCACAATTTGATCATTCCCATTAAGAAGGAATTGATTTGAAATTTAATTTGCCATTAGGGGTTTTCAACAAAAGGGAAATTTTTATTTAGCAGGCAATTTAAATAGATTCAACTTCAAACTTTTTGAAAAACAATTGAGTGGTTTACTTTGCAACCTTCAATTGGAATTTTAGACATGTGTGAAAGTTTTAATTGTTTTTGAATTTTTCAGTTGTGGTGAAAACATGGTGTAATGCATATGATGCATGTGATGCAATGCAAAAAGAAAAACAACCAATTCTACTAAGGGGGAACACCCCAGGTGTTACATTTAACCAAGCCAGCTCAAAAGAAAAGGCTGCCCCATTCCCATTATGAGCTGGAGACCCAGAATCAAGCAGCAAAGGAACATGATCAGAACCCGTACGAGGCAAGGCTTGAATGGAAACAAGCGGAAATTTCTGTTCCTGCTCCACACTAGCCAGAACTCTACCCAACTTCTCATAAGTTGCATCATCACGCCTACTAACCCAATTGTACTGCCTACCAGATATCTCTAGCTCCTTAAGATCTAGTCTCTCAATTATCGCATTAAAGATAGTAGACCAACACGGATTAAAGTTATCCTTGTTTTTATCCTCATGGCGCCTCATAATATTAAAGTCACCACCCACCACTATGGGTAATGTCTCCTTGTCGCAAATCCGAACTAATTCTGATAGAAACTCTAGCTTTTTGTCGTTTTGGGAAGCCCCATATACGAAACTAACACCCAAAGGAAACCATTGTCCTTTGCACGAACATGAAATTTAACCGAGAAATCTCCCGCAATGACTGTCTGCACAGTCAACACAGCGGAATTAAACCCAACTAGGATCCCACCAGATCTACCATGAGGAGGAAGACAGTACCAACAGACGTCATATCCTCCCGCTAGATGATTCAATAATCTTTTATCAAAATTAGATCTACCTGTTTCTAAAATAGCCACAAAATCTAGCTTAAACTCCCGCACCATCTCATTGACAACCAAATGCTTTGCTGTATCTCCAAAACCATCACTATTCCATAAAACACCTTTCATTTGAACCTAATGATTTAACGATTTAAGCCTAGCACTTCTTCTCTTAGGTTTAGAAGACCCACTCTTCTTTTTCTTATGGGATCGTGTGACCTTCACGCCCTGAGTATCAAGATTCACCAAATCCCTCAGCCCCTCACCTTCTTCGGCTACATAATCGTCACATAAGTTATTTGCCTGCCGCAAAACCAGACTACTAGATTCATCTAACTCAACATTTTTAAGGTTATTATCAAGAAAATTTAATTGACGTTTATTTTCCAATTCGTTAATAAAATTTACCGACCTATCTATTTCTGAAGGAGAGTTTCCAAGTGAAACCCCTAACCTAGATGCACGCTCCACAATAGATGAATTCGGTAAAGTATGAAAATGAAAGATTGGAATACGTAGGTGTACCTCCAATTTTGTCGTCACATTGCGCCGCCAATCGAGACGCCTTCTCGATCACCGGAACATCCGCATCCGGTTGTGCCCGCAACCACGCAATCGAGCGCAATCCAGCACTCCCGGCTCAGCAATGCCACCAAAAGAGATCACCTCTGCTCTCGTTGGTACCCCTGCGTTGTATTAGTCTTGGTCGCAACAGGTGATCACAGATCTTCTGACCGCTGAGCGTTAGCACCCAAACGCGCAGCAGCCTCGTCCTCCTCAACATGCATTAGCACGGAATCCACGGGCCACACATGAGCAGACAACTCTGCTGCGCCCTCTGTCCTCCCAGGAGCAACAATCGGCATCAGCAGAGACGATGCATCAGCAGCAGTGGTGCTCGTAGGCACAGCAGTACTCCCTAGATTAATCACGACCACATCATCGCCCAGCTGCGAGGAAGCAACAGCGTGCACCGAATCACCCGCCTGAACCGGCGGTAGAGAAACCGAGCGAGTTCCCTGCCCGACAGAGAAAGGACGCGAACTGGGCGCAGGCGGCAGCGAAAATGAGCCATTTCCCTGCCCGACAGAGGATGGACGCACAGGAGCTGGTGTGCACGTCAGAGACTTGGAAGTTTCTGTGCCGGGCAAAGGTCCAGTGCATGTAGGCGAGTCACACACCCCCTTTAAAGAATTTTGAATCCAATCCCTAGTCTGAGCCATGGATCGTTGAACCATTGGAGAGAAAATGACACCGGTCTTCTTAGCACTCACATCCGAGGGCCCTTTCGAAGTTGATGTATTGTAATTACCAACAAAGGAGCATCCTCCTTAGCTGTGCCATCTATCTCCATCTGCTTATCATTCAAGCTAGAATTAGCCAAAGCATCTCTAAAATCATCCAGAAGCTCGTCATCATCTCCATCATCGTTTGGTGGCTCTGCTATATGAACATCCCCATCAACTTGCTTGTCCTCCCCCTCCACAACAAAAGAGAGATCATAGAAGCCCTGTTGCCCAGCTTGATGAACCGCATTTTGTTGAACTCACTGGTACCCGGCGACAGTGGCCTGCTGTTCCTGCCCAGGAGAAACAACCGCAGCGTACTGACCTTGCCCACCGGTCCTGCACCTCCAGATTGTTGAGAACCAACACTTTGAGCTTGCGTCGGAGGATGCACAACTGGCACATATCCTGCTCGACTAACACCTCGGAAGTTGCCCCTATATCCATTGTATCCCCCACGGCCACGACCCAACTGACCGCAGCTTTGGTTGTCATAACGTTGTCTACCTCTGAAAACCGGACCCCCATGGTGTCGACCCCGGTTCTGATACATCGGACCAGCTTGGATGGCAAAGTGCCCCTGGCCATTGCCGCCATTAGCACCAGAAGGTGGTGCACCTCCACCTCCATGATTCCCCGGTTGCACCCCATGATGATGCCCAGCCGTGCTACTCGGACCTCCAACCTCAAAGGTACTAGGAGGCGCACCTCCTCTTCCGAACCCCGTCGTAGCCGCACGGTTCGAGTCACCGCCGCCTCTGCCCCCAGCCCCGGTAGCCATCGCACGGACGCACGACAGAGGTAACAAACTGGCAGCGCGGTTCCACGAAAACCCTCGCCAACGCCTCAGCCAATTCTCGTAAGGGATAAAGGAACGATAGCAAATCGGAGCCTTGACTGCATGGCCCATACGGCCAATTCGGTCAGTCATTCGGCTAATCAACATACTGGGCCCACACGAGCCAACATTATAATTTTTGAAAATCTAACGTCGATCTAACAATCCGTAGTTCACGGGTGGAGAGTTCCATACCTGAGAAATAGCTCGACGCCGGCAAACCTCCGTCCAAGGAAGACCATCACTAGTAGAAAAAAGTCTTCCATATGCCCCCATTAGTCCCCAAACTTCGCGGCCCGTGACTAAAGGGGTTCTAGTCCCGGGTCGCGAGGAGACCCGCGACCGAAGGTCATGCCTCGTGGGTTGGGAAACGCGTGGAGGCGCGTGGAGGGCTTTAATTCCGGTTGGCGTCGCCACTCGCGATTAATGGTTCCCAGCCGCTGGCCTCCCTGCCTTTAGTCCCGGTTGGCCTGGCCACCTGGGACTAAAGATACAAACTGCTCGCCTCCCGCGCGGCGGTTTATTTCGCGAGCGAGAGGCAGAAGGGCGCCATTGCTACAGTGCGCACCCGAGTCTTTGTTTCTTCTTCTCTTTTCTCTTCTCTTCCCTCTTTTCGATCTTCCTCCACCAAGCACCATGGCTAAAGTTTGGAAGAGATATGATGTGCCCACACCATGCGGCAAAAGTCTGGACGTGTGCTACACCGACAATTGCGAGAGGCTCCCCGGTTGTCTTGCGCATTTGACCGAACTCTATTTCTCCTCTCCCGATGAACACCGGTTCTTCGGGCTTGATCTAGAGTATACGGCGGATCAACGGGATGTTGCCGTCATCCAGATTGCGTTCAAGGAGGCCGTATTGGTCTTCCAATGGTCAAGGTAACGCACACGTACAATCTTGCATCTTTGATTTGTTTGTTGCATCTGAAGAATACATGTATTGCAACATATCTAACACGTATCAAATTTTTGTTGTTGTAGTAGTTCAAAGCATTCTCCGGCACTTGTTGATTTTCTTGTCAACAAGGGGTATGACTTCTGCAGCGTTGACATCACGCAAGACCGTCAGAAGTTGATGCGCTTGGGTATTGTGATACCTGAAGATCACTACATTGATCTTCAGGACCTTATCCATTTTGATGATTTGAACGGGCCCAAGACCGGGATGGCTCCCATGGCAACTGCCTTCATCCACGAGGGCTACGATACCATGAAGTCTCGTTTCCCCTCCAGGAATCATAGGTATTGGGGGAAGACCCACTGGACTGGACCAACGTCCAGTATGCAGCCATAGATGCATACGTTTCCTACGAGTTGTTCCGCATCTACTCGACGGAGCTATAGATGTATGCGTTCGCTATATGCATGTAATGGATATCTTAGTATGTAATGGATATCTTAATTAGTATGTAGTTCTTGAAGCATAGCTTGTATTGTGAGACTTATGTTTGTGTTATGTGTGATCGTAAGACTCTATGTTATGAATGTGATATGATTGTGTTCTATTCACTTGTCTTTTGTTGTTCATAAAACTATTTTTGCAAAGTTAAATGACTTGGAAAAATTTGCAAAGTGTTGCAAAGTGTAATGGATATTATTTCTATATTAATTCCTAGCTATACTATTTCTATAATATGTCAAACACACATTTCAAAACAAACAAACAAAAACACATCAAGAAAACAAAACAGAAAAACTACAGTTTCTATATATCTGTTCACCAAAAATTAATCTAAGCCAGGAAAACATATATCTAGTCAATACTAGAACTAAGACCCATGATCTAAAAATGAAAATCTACAGTAGCATCATGAATAGATTCTATAGTAAAATCCTCATTAGTGATAGTGGGAGTTAAACATTCATATTTTCATTGCAACCATCATATATAGGAGGCATAGTATCATCAAAGTGAATTCGTGTGGTTGTCACAATTAGTGAAGCACATGTTTTAGTCTTAGTTGTTTCTTCTAGGAAGGAGCCATGAATAGGTATAGTCAAGTAAATGACTGCACAAGATTGATTAAGACATAAAGTAATGAATTAGTTTTATTTTCTGAATTTTTTGATATATTATTTGTATTTTTTAGATTTTAAAATGAATTAGTATTATTTTTCTTAATTTTTTGATATATTATTTGTATTTTTAAGATTTTAAAATGAATTAGTATTATTTTTCTTAATTTTTTGATATATTATTTGTATTTTTAAGATTTTAAAATGAATTAGTTTTATTTTCTGAATATTTTGATATATTAATAGTATTTTTAGAAATAATACAAATTAAAAAGTTAATGTTTATTTATTTACTCAAAATTATTAATTACATCATTACTTTTGTTTATTAAAAGATTTATTTGAAATTCAAACAATAAAGAAATGTGGCATCGACCAACATGTTAATAAGATTGATATGATACTACTATCACATACATGCGTGCGAAACACTTGGATGCGGGACGGGATGAAACTCGGAAGTTAAGCGTGCTAGTGCTAGAGTAGTGGGAGGATGGGTGACCGAGCGGGAAGTTTGACCACGAGTAAGTAATTTGACTAGAGATAATTGTAGTTAGACACTAACTAAATAATACAAATTCTGAAGAAAAAAATGTAGTGAAAAAAAGAGAGGGAGAGAAAAATTGGTGTGAAAAATAATTAGAAACCCAAATGAATTAAGAAAATAAACGAAATAAAATTTAGTCCCGGTTCATGTGGCCAACCGGGACTAAAGGTCCTCCGACCCCCGGCTCCGCCACCTGCCCACGTGGCCGGGGCTTTAGCCGCGGTTCGTAAGCGGCGCGACTATAGGGGGGTCTTTAGTCGCGCAGAGCTAGTCCCGGTTGCGCGGCCGGGACTACTGGTTCTGACGAACCGGGACTATAGGCCTATTTTCTTCCAGTGCATCCTCCTCGAGGATGAAGGTTGAAGGTGGCAAGACAGGGATCTTGAGTTTCTTCGGCTCCGTCGAACGTTGCCCTGTTGCCGAGGACACGAGAGATGGGAGGAGACGCAGCGCCGCCTCTCTCTGAGCTCGCCGTCGAATGGTCCTCTTCTCCGCTCTACTTGACCCAGATCTTGAGATCTCGAGCATCTGATCCGGTGTCCTGCACATCTCAAAATAATCTACATGAACTGACCTGAGTCCATCCTCCTGACTGCAAGACGACGTGGCGATCTCCTCCTCATCGCTGGAATCCTTCGATTCCACCATGGAGCGAGCCCAAAACCGGCCTCCCACAGTTAGTGGCGACGTAACATCGCCGGCAACGGACGTCCTGCAGTGCAGTACCGCGGCGTCACCCGTCCCTCCCGTTGTCGCCTCACCTGTCGCCTCCGCAGATGCCTTGCAAGAGCCCTCCCCGAGAGAAACTCTGCTGCAGGAGGACATACACTTTCTGGGTTTCACCGCCCTCGATTTAGTTGGCGATGTAGTCCCGTCGACGCAGTGTGGCCGCCGGCGTCTTGGCTGACCACCACTGTCGCCTCCGCAGTCGCCCCTAACGGCTCCATCCCCGCGCTGCCAGTCGCCCCTAACGCCACGCCACTAAAATGGTTACTAATTACTGCTAAATCAAACCAAAGTCTCACACCTGCGAAGTTTAACTAGATGCTAATGCTTCTTCAAGGTTTGACGTGATCTTCAACTCCCGATCCGATAATCTTTTAATTAAGGACACTATTGGGAAATACCTCTGAAACTTCACTTTAGGCCTTTCTCCTGAATTTTGCTCCTGTTACTAGTCATCAGAAGGCTATTTGATATTCTCTCTTCCCCTTAGGACTTTCTAATGGTCACTAAACCTTTCTCACCGTTACTCTGGCTCCAAGGTTAGGCAACTGGTCTCATGCTAGACTTACTACTATAGCTTTCCTAATGGTATCACGAAGGGATCTCCTGTGCACCCACCATGTTGTAGACACACAATATGATGATCCTACCCACGTCTTGGTATAAGCTTGCCGTATCCAAAACTTGTGCTACAGAGTGGATTTACTTAGGTTTCAAAAAGTACATTTTCATAAGAAAATTAATTTAGTTGGCTCACCAATCACTACGTTATTGTTGGTGTCAACTTGATCCATATGTTTTCAGGTTTTTTAGCCGGAGACGATGTGAACTAAGTTTCACTTCTGTCATTTGACAATTGGAAAGCAGAAACAATACACACGGTGACACGGCTAAATGAAACGTGAGCGGTAATCCACGGCAACGCCAAACAGCGGAAATTTCAAGGCGTAGGGGGTGTAGACGATGTATCGCTGTGCATACCGTTGAGAGGCTCCTCTTTTCGTCAGCAAAATATCATTTATAGCAGATGTTAGCTGCACGTCTCCGTCCGTATCCCTGGCCCTCGGCCGCACGCTTATTAGGACCAGCGCGACTCTAGTCATGGTACGGTGGTACAGTGCTTCTCCCTAGATCGGTCCATCGAAGAAAGTGATGTTCATAAATGGGATTTATTGTCTGCTACAGGTTTCTATCCTAACAATAGCGGCTGGTTTATTAGGCAGATGAATCACGTTCATGTACACTTGTACAGGGACGGAGCTGCCGTGGAAACTGGGGCATAATTTATAATTTAGTAGAACCAAATCAAATTAATTGCGTGAAACAAATCAGTGGGACAATTAATCGTTCCCCATATAAAGATTAAGACTAGTCGCAATGGGGAGTATCAGGCCTGTGCGAATGCATCGTCTGTTAGCACATAATCATAGACGCAATGAAAATATAAGAAACAACTAGTACTATGCATTGTATGTGTTGTATCTAAATTTAATGATTTATGTTTTATGCATGCATATGATTGGGCTAGCATCTCTTTTTGCCTATGACCACGTATCAAGGTTGTATCTTAGCTAAGATACAATCTTATTAGGCTAGTCACAATAGGGAGTAACATAGAGTAGTAACATACATATCTTTCTAAACTATGTTACTGCCTTCACAATGGGTAACATAAAAGTGGTGTCATACAAATGTGCAGTTATTAGCTTGTAGACTCATTTTGCATTGGAAAGTGTGATGTTACGGTAACTAGCTAAGTTACCACAATCATTTCTCTCCTTGTTAATTAATGTCCACGTCAGCTTTTTATCCTATGTGGCATCTATGTTACTAGTGAAGGTACTCCCATTGGGACTAGCCTTATCTCTCTTCATTAAATACATTTCCACATACTCCATCCGTCCTCAAATAATTGTATGTTTTCATTTTATGCAAGTCAATTGTTTTAAAGTTTGACCAACTTTATTGAAAACCGTAACAACATTTATGATACTAAATTAGTATCGTTAGATCCGTTTTGAAATATACTTCCATAATATATGGATTTTATATCATATATATTGATGTTATTTTGTATAAGTTGGTCAAAGTTTAAAATGTTTGACCATGACCAATTCTAGAGGTACACTTATTCGAGAACGGAGGGAGTAAGCAAAATTCCTATAAAACTGTGCTAAGAGACTTGCATTGGCACATGCCTCATATGCTAGTATCATGTACTAGCGGAAGTGCCTTACGTACCATGATTTGGTTACGAATTCTGTACGAATCTACCTGGCTGACTCCTATTTGCTAAATTACTCCTGGGTTGGGGCACCTAAACCAACGATACACGAGAGATGCATGCAGGGCTGATGTTCGTAAGGAAATCGTAAAGAAAACATCGTACGTGTAGCATCACTCATGTACTAGTCTATGTTACCATCTCCACAATGCATAGTAACGTATTTGTGGTATCATATACTAGTATATTTATTAGGCTATAGACTCATCTTGTCTTATAATACGTTATGTTACATTATCTATCTATGATACCACTACCACCTCTCTTCTCATTAAATGAGTGTCACATCATCTTTTTTGCCTATGTGCCACTTATGATACCACCCATGATACTCCCATTGTGACTAGTACTAGTCACAATGGGAGTAACATGCACCAGTAACATGAACTTTTTTTCTATACTTTGTTATTACCTCCATAGTAGAAAGTAACATATAGGTAGTGTCATATTTATTAGGGTATAGACTCATTGTGTATTGCAATGTGTGATGTTATGGTAATATAGCTACTTACCACCCTCATCTCTCCTCATTAAATACGTGGCACTTATGTTACTACCTATGTTAATCCCACTGTGACCAGCCTTACTAAATTATTTTGAGCATCCCAATCACGGATTTCACGAGAAAATTCGATGAAATGTTCAAATGTTGTCGCTCTATCACCTTGGGACTGAAACAACTCACTTTGAAACTGTCAATTATTATTAAACAGATAGTGAGACAGACACCATCTATAGAACTTGAATGACAATACACCCATATATTCTAGCTAACAATCAAAAA
>JAPCYS010000099.1:0-17401 GCA_028641055.1 Alopecurus myosuroides
GTGTTATCAAACCTTTAAGGGTCACACGCTTAAGTCATGTCAACCTTTAATTGAGAAATATGTTGTTATTGGTTTTATGAATGTTCGACGTCACATAAACAAGTCCGGTGTCAACCAGAGTGATTTCGGGGGAGTTACTATAAGGGAGAAATTATGTCGGTGTATGACACAATTTATATGGGAGACAACAGAGGACATGAGATGTCCTAGGAATATTTCTAACATCAGCAGTTAATATCGATGATTTTATCTATTGGGTTCAGAGGGTTCTGGAAGAGTTTCGGGCAAAACCAGAAATGAGGGGGGAGGAGTGCTGGAGGGGGAAATTTCACCTTAGGCTGCACCAATAGGTGGGGATGACAGGTGGGCCCTAGGGCCTCCAATCATGGCACTAGGAACCTTTAGGTATTTTTCCTATTTTATTGAAGGGAAAAAGAAAAGAAAAGGAAAAAAATGAAAAATGAGAGAGGAGGTGGAGTTGGACTCCTATATGGGAATCCAATCCGAGTTGGGCTAGGAGAGGGGGGTGCGTCCACCTCCTTGCTGCGGCCAAGCCCCCTCCTAGCTCAACTAGGACTCCTCCCTCCATTTGAAAATTCCCCCTCCCTTTAACTATAAAAGGAACCTCAAGGCTAAGAGAAAGATCATAATTTTGAGAAACCTCTCTCTCTAGTAGAATTAGAGAGTCTAATTAGAGTCCTTCTAATTGAACTAGAGTTTCTTCTAATTGGGTTTCAAGATCTACTCTCCCGATTAGATCTAGATCTAATTGGCAATTCTCTCATGTGTTGAGAAACTTCCAAATTCATATAGCTCTAATCGCAATCGATTCGTGCTACCAGTTAACAACATCGAAAGATTGTCTCTCTTCGTCGGGGATAAGTAATTCTACAAGATCTGAAAATACACACATAAATAAAACAAATAAACACGAACCTAAAGTTTCAGATCCGAGAATGAAGTCTATACCACGAGCAGCACCTCAATGTCATTGGGTGTTGGACCCAGATTATTGTTTCTTGTGCAAGTGGGAAACTGTTGAATGTATACCCAACAGATAATAAAATATATCTATTTCACGATTAATGTATTATATTTTTATACTATAACTACTATGGACACTAATGTTAGTCCTTTATCTTGTCTCTTAGACAAACTCACTAATATTAGATGACCACGTTTTCCTGGTCATGAACAGTTGTTTGTCAACATTAATGGGAGCACATTGTTGTTTCAATATTGTGACTGGGTTGACCAAAGTAGTTGAGATAGTACGAGATATGGTTTTTAGTATTTGCTATAAATAGTATCGTTACAACATGGTTAACTTGTTTGCTTCCTTTGACCATGAGAATATACGATGTTGCATTCTGGAAAGTTTACTTTGTTGTAGCCAAGTATCACACCATAAACTGGATGATCAAACAACTATCAGTGGGTAATCTCGAACGTATGCATTTCATCGTGATATTTCAAGACTAGGAATCACTCATCTAGATAATAGAGAGATACATCCAGGATTGACTCGGTGTCATAGTATTTGATAACAAGTCCGCACAGACAAAGGCATGATGTAAGTCATGGGGGATACTATAACATGGGAATGAGTAAAGAATCATACCGGATATTGAGGATAATGTGACATGGTGATTAAAGAGTTTAATCGTGGTCATGTCGTTCATCTCGCCTCGAGGTATTGATTGAAATCGTAAAGTAATAGGAACATATTTGATAGCCAACATATTCAGGAGAGTTTCTTCGTATAATTTGTAGGAGCCAATATGGATGTCCATAGTCCTGATGTTGATTATTGATTAGCAAAAGAGTTTTCCGATCATGTCTACTTGTTATCTAACGTGTAGGGCACACACTTAAGGCGTCAAAGTCATTTGTTCACATTGGACGGTTTAGAGTAGAGAGCGGGTATCACCGGATAGTTTCGGCATGACAAAATTACATTCATACTCTGTTTGGATGCAGGAAAACTGCTTGGAATTGAATTGGCCTCGAATTCCAAATCCAAGATGGAAAGGAATTGAGTTGCAATTTCAATTCTGTTGTTTGGTTGTGCATAGAGAATTAAAGGGTGTGATCTAATTCCAATTCCTGTTTGGATGTATATATCATGCAATTCGATGTTTTTTTGAGTTTGGATAATATAAACATGTGTACATGCATTAAAAAATTAGTATGTGTATATTTGAATGTTTATATATATTATTTTGCACACATAATAATATAAAAAATTTGTTTCCTCTTTTGAGGCACCTCAGGAGTTTCTTCAACAACAGGCGTGTGTTCTTGTTCTTGAACACACTCATTTCCTGTCCTAGCACCTACACCGGTTGCATGATCTTTTGAATAGATGGTATTGATAGACTCCCAGTTGTGCGCTACCTTGGTCCTATAGGCACGTGCATCTTTGTTAGGCTACAATACAAACATGGTATTAGAGAGGATAGCGAGCTGCAAAAAATAACCACAAAAATAACAACATAGAGTAAGGTTGAAAAAAATACCTCCACATATTGAGACCACACTTCATCACTTTCAACCGACACCATGCTCTTTTCCCAATCTCATCCAAAGCCACTTTGAGCAAGCATATTTGAAATGATCTCATATTTGCTTGTCAAATGTTTTAATTCTTCCTGTTATGTTGTCTTTCGTGATGTCAATACCACATATATCCTTAACATTCTTAACACAAATATTGTACAAATGTGGATTCCAACCATTTTGAGCATGGTCACCAAGGTTGTGATGCTCAACAAGGAAAACCAACAATGCACTGTCAATCTGAGAAGTCCATGTTAGGTAAACCCTATTCTTCTTTCCTCCTTGTTCGGCCATGCTTCTACAAGTAGAACAAATATATGCACAAAAGTATGGACACAATAGCAACATGGAGTAAAGAATATATATCAGTTCATACATCAATCAAATACGATAGCAACCATAACTCCAAGTAAAGCATATATTAGTTCGTCATGTACAAAACATGGAGAATTTGTATGAGTGGGCATGAGATGTTCCGTGATGATAGAAAGTGTTTATGACATAAGTAGATAGTGTCGATAATTTTATGTAAATGGTATATAGGTTTTTGGAAGAGTTTCAGAGGAAAAACGACAGGCGGGTGCCGGAGGGGGCAGAAATGTCCCAGGGTTGTACCCTAATTTCTGAGAGCAGACACATGGGCCCTAGGCGCATGCACGAGGCGCATTGATCTCCAGAATATTACTTGTTTTATTTTGGTAACAACAAGATTTGCCAAGATTGAATAAAAGGAAAAAAAAGGTTGAATAAAAGGAAAAAAGGGAATAAGAAAAAAGGTGGAAGGAAAGGACTCCCAATTGGGAGTCCAATCTGAATTGGATGGGGGAAGGGTGCGGCCAGCCCTAGGGTTTCGTTAGCCGCACCAAGAAATGCCTTGGCCCCCCCAAGGCAAGCCCCCTTCCCCCAATCTATATACTCACCCGTCCTTCAATTGGAGACACATAACTTTGAGTTAGATCTACTTCTCTACAAGGTTTTTTTTAGGTGTATTCCCACTTGATATTAGATCTAAATATCTCTCCCACATGTGTTGGGGCTCTCTCCGTCTCAATGTGCACATGTAGTTTCTAGTTTTGGACAGTGAAGCACAACTTTGAGGGACGTACGTGTGCGAGCTCTCAGAGGGATAACACTTGAGATTCGCACCTGCTGGATCCGGAAGGATGGATGTGAGTAGAGGACAACAGTTCTATTGCTAGCCTTAGTCTTGAAACTCTTCATCAGGCATCACCAACATCGTCATCAACACTCGTTCCGCATCTCCGTGTTGGTAACGATCGAGATCTATCTTTGCTTGTATCTTCATAGTACATCATGCGTGTTATGTAAGACGATTTTTTTTTAAATTTCTGCACGTAAGCCAATAGTGGCACCTCAGCCCACGCCGGGGCCCCGTCCCTTCCATGCTAGCCTACGGCCCGGAGCAGCAACACAAGATTGCGTGGCGACGCTTCCTCCCTGCCGATCTGCTGGACGACCTGACGTTCGGCTTCGACGACAGTCTATGGGACCGCTGGTTCATCGCCGGCGTCATCCCGGACTCGAGTCGCCGCACGTATTTCGCCTCTCGCGGGCCACGGCTAGAGACACCCTTGTAGGGAATGGGCGAGCACGTGCCCGCGGAGGAGGACCCAGAGCCACCCCTTCCAGCGTCGCCCCGGACCGAGGAGCGGGACGAACAACAATTGTCCCTCGGCATCGATGCATCGGAGCTCCAGGAGCTGAGGATGTGTCCCCAGCGCTCTGGGCTCCGGGACTCGTGGGCGCAGGCGCACCTCCGGCCAAGCAACCGTCGCCACTGTAACATCCCAAGTATGAAAAACAGCCATTAGAATGTTTGATTCTTGTTAATTTATGTTGCATCATGTCATCATAACCTTTGCATTTGTTTTCCATTTGTTTTCCCTTGTTTTCCATTTGATTTTCAAACCAAATTTTAAATTCTTGTTTCATACTTGTTCTGTTACAATTTTTTCAAATGAAAATTACAAATCAAAACATCAATTGTTTCCATTAAACTTGAAAGTTCAAACCATTTAAATTGTTTCTTTTCAATAATTCAATTAATACCAAATTTGCTCAAATTCATTTGAATTTACAAACAGCAACCAAAATTCAATTTTTGAAAACAAACACTTGCACAGCTGGGCTTTTGAAATAATCAATCTATAAATTTTTTTCCAAAAATTTAAAACCCCAAAAACCCCCCAAATTTCTCTCCTTTCTTCCCTTTTCTTTTTCTGCAAAAAAAAAAGAAAACAAACAAACAGAAACAGAAAAACAAAAAAAAAACGGCTGGGGGAGGCAGACTGGGCCAGCCCAGCCCACCTTCCACCCCAGCACGCAGCGCGCGTGGCCCGCTTTTCCTTCTCCCTCCCCGTACGGCTGACGCGTGCTGACGCCAGCACGCACACACAGCAGGGCGCCTCCACCTGCTCCCTCCCTACCTTTTCCTCCCCTATTTTTAGCCCCCGAGCTCCCAAACCCTAGCCCTAGTCTTCTCCTTCCTCCCTGCCGCCGCCAGTTCTTCTCCTCCCTCTCAGATCCCCTCCTGTCCTCCTCTGAATTTCTGAACTTTTCGGCACCACGCCATGACCGGAGCTTAGTAGGGGGTGGAGTACGGGGTTGCTGTCGCCGTCGGGGTTCCCAGTGCACGGGAACGAGATCCCCGTGCATTCTTCTTCCTCCTCGCTTCATCGACAGGGGCTGGGAAGCACCCGATCATCGCCGCGTCCCTGTCGCTGTCGCCGTCGTCGACTGTCGCCTCCCGAGCACGTCCACCTCCTCTTTTCCCCTCCCGGTGAGCACCACTTCTCTCTCCCTCCTCCTTCCCTCTCTGCTTCCTCGTGGCAATCACGCGCACGCACACGACACACAAGCAGCAGCAGCAGCAGATCCTCGCCGCCGGTGACCACCGTGATCCTCTGTCAGGTTCAAGACTGAACCTTTGTTCAGTTTTCGTCAGATAAGAACAGGTGCACCTCAAAACCACGCGCGCGCTACTCTGTCACCAAACGAATCCGCACCGTACTGGTTAGATCTAACGGAGCGCAGCGCTAGGGCGCGGGATCGATCCCCCGCGGCGCAGAATAAACCAACCTTTTTGCTCCTTTGCCACGCGGGCTAGATGGTCCCACCTGCCATCGACCGCGGATGCCACGCAGGCACACACACGCGCGCCACGCAGCGCCAGCTGGCGCTGGCCCACAGGCCAGTGGCCCAGGGGTTTCTGCTGCGTGGAAAAGGTTCCCAGGGCTTTTCTGTAATCCCTTTTTCGCATCCAAGCCCCTGGAAGTTTTCTGTAACTGTTTAATTCACAAAATAGCCCCTGCAATTCAAATTCAATAACTTTGTATTTCAAATCCAAATAAATATATAAAATATGTTTTCTGTACCAGATTTAATTCTCTACATGTTTAAATCATTTGTTTACTATTTGAACATTTCAGATGTTTTCAAAATTCAAATTCAAACAACTCAGTTCAAATTTAGTCAAATTCATAACTAATTCAAATTTAATTCAAATGTCACTTATAAAATATGTTTCCATGCAAAATTGAACCACCTTTCCAAATATAAACTTTGTTTCCTGTTTTGAATAATTAAAATTGGTTAAATAATTTAAACCTTGTTTAAATCATTTAAAATTGCTAAATTCATAACTTGGTCAAACTAAATTCTTTTTGAACATATAAAATATGTTTTCAAACCAGAAAATTATAATATTTTCAAATATGAATTTTATTTAATGTTTTGAACAAATAAAAAATTCAACTAATTTCATATTTGAATTAAATTCATTTAAAACTTGTTCAAACTCGTTTAATTCTTAATTAATTCATTCTAATCCCTTTTTCAACATATGAAACATGTATTCCACCTAAAATTTTGTGTTCTTTCCAAATATGAATTTTGTTATCTGTTTTTGAACAATTAAAATTGGTGAAAACAACAAATGATTGTGTAACTCATTTAAGAAGCCAAATTTCATAACTTTATAAATAAAATTACAAGCTTGGTAAACACCTTTTCAAATTGAAGCTATTGTTGTTTTCTTGTTGTTTTCCTCATCCATGCATCATTCTAAACAACTTTCACATGATGGTTAGTTGTAGGTCAATTAATTTAACCTTAATTCATGGGCCTTTCCATATGCAATCCAAATTGCATATAGGCCTATTTAATTATGTTACCATGTCAACTGGCTTATCTTTGGTGCATCAATTAAATTGTCATGCATCATCCCATGATTGTGCATTATGCCATGTTATTGATTGTTTGTCTCTCTGCGTTGTTTGTTTGCTTCTTCTCGAATAGACGACGACGTTGAGACAGACGAGGTTTACGACACTACTTCTAAGGAGTTAGCCCAGTACCAGGCTACTGAGTTTGCAGGCAAGTATTCACTCACATGAACCATTGTGTCCTTTCCACACTGGTTATCGATACTTTCTGTTGTCTATTCTGCTAGCCTTAAGATTCGTTGCTTGTGTTCCGATCCTATCACATGTTATCCTGTAACCCTGATACAACCTATCCTCCACACCTATACCCCTGTTGCTTGTTGCCTGTGTCTTACTAGCATGCTTAGGGTTGTTCATGATCGAGTCTGATGTCCGTTATTTCTGTTACCTTATTTATTATGTTCTGGGGGCTCGATGTTTAAACAGCAACCTGTTAATGTATGAGGTAATGCTAATTTGATGATAAGGCACCGGCAGGAGGCCGGGTATGGTTTTGAGGCCTGCTAGTGTCGAACTCAGGAAAAGTTCTTGTCCTCTAGATCCATGATGAGCGCACTAACCGCATGTGGGAAGCGTGTATGGGCGCCCCCCTCAATTTGATTCAATTCGCATCTCGTCCAAATCGCCTCATTTAGTTCGGGTTTTCCATTTGCCGCATGCATATGCAGGTGCGAACCCGAGGCCAGGGTGGAACTTTTGTAGTCGGCATATAGGGAGACACGTTCTTAGAGTGCTATGAGGGTCCCCTTTACTTCGTGGGGCTTGATTAGCCGTGCGCTCAATTGCACGGGGTTCTTTGGGCTTGATGCGAAGAAGAGTTGGGTTGTGTTGAGTGCCTCGCTTGGTGGAAGTGCATTTCCATCTGGCGGGGTACTCTTACGTGTACGGCCAAATTGGTGCATCCCTGCAGGGTTTAATCTTCTCGAGAAGCCGTGTTGTCCGCGGTTATGGATGACTTGGTGATAGGGCTGGCTAACAAGGATTAGACAACTTACACCTAATTAATGATAACTTGACTAGTAATAGTCTTATTGACACAATAACTTGAACCATCATTAATCCAACTGTGTGAGTTATCCTCGGATTGCTTCTTTGGATAAGGGGCGAGATCCAGGATGGGTTTGTTTGAGGATAGTGGTAGTTGGTTCCGATGCGCTATCTTATCCCTTCTTTTAGCCGGATGTTGTAGCGTGTCTCTGTAGTTGGTTAGGCAGCCCGCTGCCGCATCTTTATATTACCTATCTTCCGTTGAACCCAAAGCATCTGTACTTGGTGTTGCCGGGTACACTTTGGTATCTTGTGCGTCTTGCTTGCTAGTACTTGTCTGTACTGACCCCTTTGGGGCTGTGGTTTCCGCAGACTACGTTTCCGAGGATCCCCATGGTGGCCACTACGTGGAGTATGACGAGGCTGCTGACGAGTAGATAGCGGACCCGGGCAGGATCTGAGACATCGTGGATGGGCTCCGTCTTTTCGTTTCCGGCCTCTTAGGCCCATTTGGATCTTGTCTGTACTCAGACACTTTGGATGCTTCCGCTGTGATGTAATGATGACTTGTTGGGACATGTGTCCTCTGGATGATTGTATTTGCTATCTCTGCTCTAGTGAGAGCTATTTGCCACTTATTTCTATTTCTTTGTGTCTTAGAGATTTGTTGTGATCTCACTTGTTCAAATGCCGTTGACGTACCATGTGTGTATGTTATGAAGTACGTCAATGGAAGTAGTCGGATTTCTATGGGATGGTTTACGCAGACGATGGATAGTAGAGAATGGTTGTCACACGTTTACGTGTTGGCCTGCTCATATTGAGATGCGGGTGCCGGTATGCCCCGTAAGCCATTTATCTACTGTTTAGCGGGTTGTGAGTATCCTCTAGAAGTCCGGGTGCGACAAATGGTATCAGAGTCTGTCTGCCTGTAGGATCCCTTTTACTGGTCGCAGTTGAGTCTAGAAACTATTTTGTAGCTATATAGGAAAAAAATGAAACGTGAGAGTAGGAATTCTGTTCTTTTATTTCTTTCCCCACCCACCCTCCCTTTTCTGGTAAGGAAGTGCAACGTTATTTTCTCTTCTCATCTAAACTTTCAAGTTAGGATTTCACGTATCCTGGTTTCTCTAGGATAGTTATATCTACTAGACCATAGGAATGGAGGTGGTTGTGACATGATTTATCATGTTGCCTACTCACGATTGAGAACGGAGGCGTGTAAGCCCCGGAAGCAGATCCTCTATTCCTTAAGCAGTAGATATTTATCCTTTAGAAGCCCGGATGGGTTTTCCGTAGTACCTCAGGAGTGTTTGGTCTCGTGTTTCCCGATGTTGCTTCGATATCCTGTTCTTCTCAACATCCTTTTCGTCCGTTGAAACCTTGTTGTTGCTTGCCACTTCAGTTCTTCTACCGGCGTCTAATCAAAACTTCCCCGATCATCTGCAGATGGATCTCACGTTCTACCCGCAGGTGGTTCGTATGACTCATTGCGAGAGCACTGCCGGTTATCCGGAGATGCTGAGAGACATGGTCACTTATCTGGGGTTCCGTTGGGCACCAGAGTACCAGGTCTACGAGCAGCAGCGAGAGTTTGACCAGACCTACTACCAGGCTATCGTCTACATTCTGTCAGATGATGGCATGAGTGTAGTCCACCGCTACGAGGCAGTAGGTTCCACAGTGGATATGGCTGTGCAGCAGGCAGCTTATGTGAGCCTCACCGTCCTTCGTGCTAACTACTGAGGATTTGACGATTCTATCTATCGCCACATCCCCCGTGGTTACATCACTTCGGAGGGAGCTCACTTCACTCTCTACGACAACTTGGATGTTTATGAGCATGATAACTCCAGGCTGCACACCACCGCTCAGTTTGTGTGGCACAGTGACGCAGTTGCCAGCACACTATCTCAGGAGTTAGCTTCAGTCAGAGAGCAGCTCTACCTTGCTTTGACTCGTCTGGCGACTTACACCACAGACTTTGTTGGAGACGAGCGCTTTGCACGTTTCGATCAGCCAGTTGGACGTCGTCTGCCAGATGCTGGAGGTTACGAGCCGATCAGAGGTCCACTCCTTAACCTTGGTGCTGGTTACACTGGGATTCCACGCTTTGGAGCACAGGGAGTCGACGCTATGTACTTCACTACACCTAGAGTCGCTCTCAGACCACGTCAGATCTACGTGGATCGTCGTTCTACTTACTTTCGTGGGCGTGCTCCTCACCGTACCTCTCGTCGTACTCCTAGCCGCCGTCCTGCGTGATGAGCATGGGAGTACCGATGTATCCATTCTTAGCTATGTTTAGTTATCCTTTGGCATTCGAACCATTTATGGTGTGTTGGATATTCTGATGTATTTGAACATGTGATGATGTACCTGTTGGTTATCTATTCATGCGTCGGAATAATCTCTCTTTCGGTTGCCAAGTCTATCCTTTTCTATTGTTGTGCTAAAATACATTTCCATTCAGGATGCCGCCAACAAGGAACAACGCGCCTGAGCCACCGCCAATCGCGGAGCTTTTGACTCAGATGACCCAAGTCATGGCGCAGATGGCCCAGTTTCAAACTAATCAGCACAACAACCAAACGCCTCCACGAGTCAGCATCAAGGAGTTCCTCAGTCTGGGTCCGAGAGCTTTCGTGGCCACACGCGAGCCTCTGGACGCTGATGACTGGATCCGTGAGATAGCTAAGGCTCTGGAGATTGCTCACGTAGCTGAAGAAGACAAGGTCAAGTATGCCTCCTATCTGCTGAAGGGTCAGGCAGCTACTTGGTGGAGAACTTCCAGGCCATGAGAACTGGCATACCAGTCACGTGGAATTGTTTCAAGGAAGCCTTCCTGAAGCACCACATTCCAGATGGTCTCATGGAAAGGATGCGTGAAGAGTTTTGCTCACTCAAGCAGGGCAAGCTGGACGTCATCGGGTACCAGAGTGAGTTCAATCGCCTCGCTCGTTACGCTGGTGATGAGGTGTCCACTGAGGCTAAGAAGATGGCAAGGTTCCGCAGAGGTTTTAACCCGGAACTCAAATATGCCCTCACCAACGTCAAGGCCAACAGCTTCGAGGATCTCGTTAACACCGCGCTCAATGAAGAAAATGGGCGCAAGGCGTTCGAGGAGTCTCGCAAGCACTCGCGTGAGGGTGGTTCCTCCTCCAACATGACCACCCCTCCGCAGAAGCGCCGCATCTGGGTACCAAATGGTGCTGTCACTCGGGCTCCATATGCCCAAGCTTCTCCAGGCTTTGCTCCCCGCTCACCCAACCCTTCTCAGATGCATGATCAAAGGGCTTCGATGGGGCAGCCAAGGCCAGGGCCTCCTCGTGTCGTCACATGATACAAGTGCAAGCAGACGGGGCACTACGCTGACAAGTGCACGCAGAGGCAGCTACCTCCACCACCACCTCGTCCTTACACAAACCAGGCAATGGTGTGCGCTCCCTCGCATAAGGCCTTCAACTCCAACAACAGGCCTGTCGGGAGGACCGCAAGGGTGAATCATGTCAAGATCGACAAAGCTGAGGAAGCTCCTGACGTTGTTCTCGGTATATTACCCGTAAACTCTTTTCTAGCTAAAGTGTTGTTTGATACCGGAGCATCATATTCTTTTGTGTCAAAGACTTTTGCCACAACAAACAACCTAATTGTGGTTCCACTAAGCAATCAAATCACTGTTCACTCCCCGGGATCTCAAATGTTGACCTCCAAGATAAGTAAGGACAATCAAATCCTAATTGGAGGCCACATCTTCCTTGCTTCTCTCATGTTGCTGGGAAGTTCTGACATTGATGTCATTCTTGGTATGGATTGGCTGAAGACCAATAAAGCAAGGATTGACTGTGCTCAAAAGTCAATAACTCTGTTCCACCCTTCTGGCCAGATAATCTATTCTCCACATGAATCAAATTCCATTCAGCTATGCAACCTCGATGCAAAACCTCTACCTTCACTTGAAAATGTTCCGGTGGTTTGTGAATTCCCTGACGTCTTTCTAGAAGAATTGCCAGGGATGCCTCCGGACAGAGCTGTTGAGTTCGTGATCGAGCTTGAGCCAGGTGCTGCTCCAATCTCTAAGCATCCTTACAAGATAGGAACTCCCGAGATGAAATTGTTGAAGGAACAAATTGATATGTACATGGAAAAAGGTTACATTCAACCTAGTTCCTCGGCTTGGGGTTGCCCAACTCTGTTCGTTGCGAAGAAGGATCACACAAAGAGACTCGTTGTTGACTATCGTCCTCTTAACGAGAAAACCATCAAAAACAAGTATCCAATTCCTCGTATCGATGATCTTTTTGATCAACTTGCTGGAGCCTCAATATTCTCCAAGTTGGACTTGAGAATGGGTTACCATCAAATAAAGATCAGAAAAGAGGATATTCCAAAGACAGCCTTCACCACTCGCTACGGTCTATATGAATTCACCGTCATGTCCTTTGGTCTCACCAATGCACCGACGACATTCCCTCGACTCATGAATTCTGTCTTCCATGAATACCTCGACAAGTTCGTTGTGGTATATCTTGATGACATTCTTGTCTACTCAAAATCCGAGGAAGAGCATGAAGAACATCTTCGTCTCACTCTCATGAAGCTTCGCGAGCATCGTCTTTATGCCAAGTTCTCCAAATGTGAGTTCTGGATTTCAGAAGTTGCTTACCTTGTTCATGTCATCTCTGCCAAGGGCATAGCCATTGATCCAGAAAAGGTTAAAGCAATTGTTGATTGGAAACTCCAAAGACGGTGAAGCAAGTAAGAAGTTTTCTTGGCTTGGCTAGCTATTGCCGTCGCTTCGTCCAAAACTTCTCCAAAATTGCCAAACCTCTCACTGACCTCACAAAGAAGGACAAGAAGTTCGTCTGGTCTCCACAATGTGATGAAAGTTTCAATCTCCTGAAGAATAAACTCACTTCTACACCAGTTCTGGTTGGCCCAGATCCTTCCAAACCTTTCCAAATATTCTGTGATGCTTCTCTCCAAGGTCTAGGTGCAGTTCTTATGCAAGAACGTCAAGTTGTGGCGTATTCTTCACGTCAGTTGAACGCACATGAGCTCAATTATCCCACTCATGACCTTGAACTTGCAGCAGTTGTGTTTGCCCTCAAGAAATGGAGACAATACTTGTTGGGTAATCGCACTGAAATCTTTTCCGATCATAAGAGTCTGAAATACATCTTCACTCAACCAGATCTAAACCTCAGGCAAAGGAGATGGATTGAAAAGATCAAAGACTTTGATCTTACCATTTCTTACACTCCAGGCAAGGCCAATGTTATGGCCGATGCTCTCAGTCGCAAGTCGTATTGCAATAATCTCATGATCATGGAAAGCCAACCACCTCTTCATGAAGAATTCCAGAAGCTCAACCCTGGTCTTGTTCCTCAAGGCTATCTTGCAAACTTGACAGCCAGTCCAACTCTCGAGGACAAGATTCGTTCTGAACAACTTCGTGATGCTGAAATCAAGAAGATTGTAGAACACATCAAAGAAGGCAAGGAGAAATTTAAGTCCTTCTCAATTGATGACAAGGGAACTGTGTTCTTCGAGGGACGCATTGCAATTCCTCAAATTCAAAGTCTGAAAGATGTCATTCTCAAGGAGGCTCATGAAACTCCTCTTTCCATACACCCTGGAAGTACAAAGATGTACCAGGATCTCAAGACACTGTATTGGTGGCCTGGCATGAAACGTGAAATTGCTCAATACGTTTCTGAGTGCGACGTTTGTCAACGTGTTAAGGCAGTTCATCAGAAAACAGCCGGTCTTCTCCAACCTCTGAAAATACCTGAGTGGAAGTGGGACATGATTGAAATGGACTTCGTCACTGGTTTTCCAAAGTCCAAGAGGGGCAACAATGCAATCTTCGTTGTCATTGATCGACTCACTAAAGTCGCTCACTTCTTTCCCGTCAAAGAAACAATCTCAGCTAGCCAGTTAGCAGAGCTCTACACAGCAAAGATTGTTCCTCTTCATGGTGTTCCATTGGAAATAAGCTCAGACCGTGGAAGCATCTTCACTTCTCATTTCTGGAAAAGCTTTCAAGAAGCTTTGGGCACCAAACTTCTGTTCAGCACAGCCTACCATCCTCAGTCTCAAGGGAAAGTCGAAAGGGTCAATCAGATTCTCGAGGATATGCTCAGAGCATGTGGTATCTCTTTTGGCATGAAATGGGAGGAATGCCTTCCATACGCTGAATTCTCCTACAACAACAGCTTCCAGGCAAGCCTAGGCATGGCACCATTTGAGGCTCTCTATGGCCGCAGATGCAGGAGTCCAATCAATTGGTCTGGAGCTGGTGAACGTTCACTCTTAGGCCCTGACATTGTTAAGGAAGCCGAAGAGAAAGTTCGCATCATTCGTGACAATCTCAAGATTGCTCAGTCTCGTCAAAAAAGCTACTATGACAGCAAGCACAGGGACATGGTCTATGCACCTGGAGACAAAGCATATCTCCGTGTAACTCCTCTCAGAGGCACTCATCGTTTTGGTGTAAAAGGAAAGCTTGCACCGAGATATATTGGTCCCTTCAACATTCTCTCAAGGCGTGCAGAAAATGCCTATCATCTTGAACTTCCAGAAAAGCTATCCAAGGTGCACGATGTGTTTCACGTGTCACAGCTCAAGAGGTGCTTCAAAGATCCAGGTCGTGGAGTTGATCATGATTCAATTGATCTGCAAGAAGACCTCTCTTATGAGGAGCACCCTATTCGAATTCTCGATGAGACCGAGCGTAAAACTCGCAACAAGAGCACCAAGTTCTTGAAAGTGCAGTGGTCTCATCATTCCGATAAAGAGGCAACGTGGGAGACCAAAGAGGATCTTCGCAAGAAGTATCCGGACCTTTTCTCTTCTCAGTAGGAGTCTTGGGGCGCGATTCCTTCAAGGGGGGGCGTTTTGTAACATCCCAAGTATGAAAAACAGCCATTAGAATGTTTGATTCTTGTTAATTTATGTGTTGCATCATGTCATCATAACCTTTGCATTTGTTTTCCATTTGTTTTCCCTTGTTTTCCATTTGATTTTCAAACCAAATTTCAAATTCTTGTTTCATACTTGTTCTGTTACAATTTTTTCAAATGAAAATTACAAATCAAAACATCAATTGTTTCCATTAAACTTGAAAGTTCAAACCATTTAAATTGCTTCTTTTCAATAATTCAATTAATACCAAAATTGCTCAAATTCATTTGAATTTACAAACAACAACCAAAATTCAAATTTTTTAAAACAAACACTTGCACAGCTGGGCTTTTAAAATAATCAATCTATAATTTTTTTTCCAAAAATTTAAAACCCCCCAAATTTCTCTCCTTTCTTCCCTTTTCTTTTTCTGCAAAAAAAAAAGAAAACAAACAAACAGAAACAGAAAAACACAAAAAATACGGCTGGGGGAGGCAGACTGGGCCAGCCCAGCCCACCTTCCACCCCAGCACGCAGCGCGCGCGGCCCGCTTTTCCTTCTCCCTCCTCCGTACGGCTGACGCGTGCTGACGCCAGCACGCACACACAGCAGGGCGCCCTCCACCTGCTCCCTCCCTGCCTTGTCCTCCCCTATTTTTAGCCCCCGAGCTCCCAAACCCTAGCCCTAGTCTTCTCCTTCCTCCCTGCCGCCGCCAGTTCTTCTCCTCCCTCTCAGATCCCCTCCTGTCCTCCTCTGAATTTCTGAACTTTTCGGCACCACGCCATGACCGGAGCTTAGTAGGGGGTGGAGTACGGGGTTGATGTCACCGTCGGGGTTCCCAGTGCACGGGAACGAGTTCCCCGTGCAGTCTTCTTCCTCCTCGCTTCATCGACAGGGGCTGGGAAGCACCCGATCATCGCTGCCGTCCCTGTCGCTGTCGCCATCGTCGACTGTCGCCTCCCGAGCACGTCCACCTCCTCTTTTCCCCTCCCGGTGAGCACCACTTCTCTCTCCCTCCTCCTTCCCTCTCTGCTTCCTCGTGGCAATCACGCGCACGCACACGGCACACAAGCAGCAGCAGCAGCAGATCCTCGCCGCCGGTGACCACCGTGATCCTCTGTCAGGTTCAAGACTAAACCTTTGTTCAGTTTCGTCAGATAAGAACAGGTGCACCTCAAAACCACGCGCGCGCTACTCTGTCACCAAACGAATCCGCACCGTACTGGTTAGATCTAACGGAGCGCAGCGCTAGGGCGCGGGATCGATCCCCGCGGCGCAGAATAAACCAACCTTTTTGCTCCTTTGCCACGCGGGCTAGATGGTCCCACCTGCCATCGACCGCGGATGCCACGCAGGCACACACACGCGGGCCACGCAGCGCCAGCTGGGCGCTGGCCCACAGGCCAGTGGCCCAGGGGTTGTTCTGCTGCGTGGAAAAGGTTCCCAGGGGCTTTTCTGTAATCCCTTTTTCGCATCCAAGCCCCTGGAACTTTTCGGTAACTGTTTAATTCACAAAATAGCCCCTGCAATTTCAAATTCAAATAACTTTTGTATTTCAAATCTAAATAAAATAAATAAAATATGTTTTCTGTACCAAATTTAATTCTCTACATGTTTAAATCATTTGTTTACTGTTTTGAACATTTCAAATGTTTTCAAAATTCAAATTCAAACAACTCAGTTCAAATTTAGTCAAATTCATAACTAATTCAAATTTAATTCAAATGTCACTTATAAAATATGTTTTCCATGCAAAATTGAACCACCTTTCCAAATATAAACTTTGTTTCCTGTTTTGAATAATTAAAATTGGTTAAATAATTTAAACCTTGTTTAAATCATTTAAAATTGCTAAATTCATAACTTGGTCAAACTAAATTCTTTTTGAACATATAAAATATGTTTTCAAACCAGAAAATTATAATCTTTTCAAATATGAATTTTATTTAATGTTTTGAACAAATAAAAAATTCAACTAATTTCATACTTGAATTAAATTCATTTAAAACTTGTTCAAACTTGTTTAATTCTTAATTAATTCATTCTAATTCCTTTTTCAACATATGAAACATGTATTCCACCTAAAATTTTGTGTTCTTTCCAAATATGAATTTTGTTATCTGTTTTTGAACAATTAAAATTGGTGAAAACAACAAATGCTTGTGTAACTCATTTAAGAAGCCAAATTTCATAACTTTATAAATAAAATTACAAACTTGGTAAACACCTTTTCAAATTGAAGCTATTGTTGTTTTCTTGTTGTTTTCCTCATCCATGCATCATTCTAAACAACTTTCACATGATGGTTAGTTGTAGGTCAATTAATTTAACCTTAATTCATGGGCCTTTCCATATGCAATCCAAATTGCATATAGGCCTATTTAATTATGTTACCATGTCAACTAGCTTATCTTTGGTGCATCAATTAAATTGTCATGCATCATCCCATGATTGTGCATTATGCCATGTTATTGATTGTTTGTCTCTCTGCGTTGTTTGTTTGCTTCTTCTCGAATAGACGACGACGTTGAGACAGACGAGGTTTACGACACTACTTCTGAGGAGTTAGCCCAGTACCAGGCTACTGAGTTTGCAGGCAAGTATTCACTCACATGAACCATTGTGTCCTTTCCACACTGGTTATCGATACTTTCCGTTGTCTATTCTGCTAGCCTTAAGATTTGTTGCTTGTGTTCCGATCCTAT
>JAPCYS010003835.1:0-15287 GCA_028641055.1 Alopecurus myosuroides
TCTGAATTGGAGGCCCAACACTGTCTACAAGAATAGAAGCGTGCGTAGACATCAATCGTCATCAAGGGAGACTCCCAGCTCTTGGTAAATTTCTCCAACAAGAGCTACGTTGCCAAGGACAAGCACCTGGCCCTATACCTTGAGGAAGTTCGCAAGCTCGAAACGAGTTGCATCGGCCTGGAGTTGCAGCATATCCCGCGCGGGAACAACCAAGAAGCAGACAACCTCGCCAAGCGAGCGTCAAGAAACTGGGCGCAAACCCCAGGCGTCTTTGAAGGGAGGCTCGCCAAGCAATCCATCATACCTCCGATCGACGACGAAGAGCCACAAGGGCACCAGCACCTCGAGGAAGAGCTCCCACCCGCTCCCTCCCAAGGCGCACCGGACTGTGGGATTCCTTCAGGAAATAGCCTGGTGCTTGCCTTCACTCACGAGGAAGCATGCTGGAACAAGAGCATGATCGATTATCTCCAGAAGGGAGACCTCCCCGAAGACGAAGCAGAGGTCGAGCAGGTCGCCCGTCGAGCCAAGATGTACTGCGTCATCGACTCCAAGCTGTACCGGAGGCGCCCCAACAGCGTGGCACTGCTGTGCGTCCCCCCCCCCCCCCGACAATGGCATGGTGCTCCACAAGGACATCCACGAAGGCGACTACGGTCACCACTCTTCATCGCGAACTGTCGTCGGCAAAGCCTTCAGGTACGGCTTCTATTGGCCTACGGCTCTCAAAGACGCCACCAAGCTCGTCAAGGCCTGCGAGGCATGCCAGTTCCACCTCAAGCAAACGAACCAGCCCACACAAGGACTCCATACCATTTCCCTCTCATGGTCGTTCGCGATCTGGGGGCTGGACATCCAGGGACCTTTCCCTCGAGCGCTCGGGGGCTGTCGCTACCTCTATGTCGCCATCGACAAATTCACCAAGTGGGCGGAGGTAGAAGCTGTCCGGGACATCCCGGCAAGGACGATGGTGAAGTTCATAAAGGAATTGGTCAGCCACTTCGGCGTGCCCAATCGCATCAACACCGACAACGGCACGCAATTCACAAGCGACCTCTTCAAGTCGTACTGTGCCAACCTGGGCATCAAGGTCTGCTACGCCTCCGTTGCGCACCAGCGCAGCAACGGCCAGGCAGAGCACGCTAACGCCAAGATCCTCAAGGGCCTCAAGACGTGGAGCTTCAACAAGCTCAAGGCCCACGGGAAGAAATGGATCCACAAGCTCCCGTCGGTCCCGTGGTCAATCTGCACCACCACGACCAAGCCCACGGGGGCAACGCCTTTCTCCCTAGTCTATGGGGCCGAGGCCGTTCTCCCTGCCGAACTCAAGCTTGGCTCTCCCCGAGCCATGGAGTTCAGTGAGGACAAGCAGGAGGAACTCCATGACGAGGACTTTCTGCTTCTCGAGGAGGCGAGAACCCGAGCCGCTCGATACCAGCAAGGCCTCCGGCGCTACCACAACAACACCATCAGGCCACGCACACTGGAGGTGGGCGACCTGGTCCTGAGGAGGATTCTCTCCCGAGTGGGCTTACACAAGCTCTCCCCCATGTGGGAGGGGCCGTATCGGGTAACGCATGTCGCGAGACCTGGTGCGGCACGACTGGAGACTGAAGACGGCCCGCCTGTGTCAAATCCATGGAACATACAACATCTGCGGAAGTTCTACCCTTAGCTCTTGATCGCTCCACGTGCCTCTCCTAGGCCGTGGTGACGCACCCTCGAGGGGACCCCGTGACGCCACGGTAAAAACGACGCTAGGACCTCTTTCCGTGAGGGTCTCAGGGGGCATCTGACCAGGCGGCCGCCTGGCCACGAGAGCCTCTACCCACACAAGTGGGAAGCCGCATGGTAAACCTTTGCACCTGAGCTCGCGCGAGTCTCAGCCCCATGACGATGGGAGTCCCCTGTCCGCACGGGGCGTCAAGTGCTTCTTGGGGGACCAGAGGTTCATGACATCCCCAAGCGTGTAATATAGAGCCTCACCCTAGCAGTAAAGATCCTTTTTTCTAAAAACACTTGTCTCTCGGCAAGCCCATCTTCCTTTCTTCGATAGCACGCATCTGTTACTCCTTCTCGAGGACACCTCGCGAGCGGGGGCTGGGATCGGTAGCCGTGCACGGGTGAGACCCAATCAGAATAATACAAGTGGCAGAGCTCTGTCTAAACGGGTCGCTACCGTGCATGACACATCATCTAAGTCATTGGTGCTGACTTCCTCTTGAGCTATCCACGAGAAGAGTACCAGACACGTACTTTCGCTCACTGTAGAGGCACACACCTACCTCCCGAAGAAACCAAGCTGGGACTTCCACAAGGAAGGGAAGGATGCCTCGAGAAGGGCAACAACAAAGACACTTGCAGTGAGTGACTCACTGCGCAAGGACGCCATAAATCCCAGAGCTAAGTCTAAACTCCTCGCTGACTCTCCAAAGAATCCATTCGGAAAATAATAGGCAAAAGAACACATTTCCTTCATATTTCATACATGAGATACATTCGAGTACATGGAAATGCTGCAAATCCATCACGAAGACAAAAAGGAGCTAAGACCTGGAAGGAGCTATTCCCCTTCCACGGCCATCAAAGAAAGAAGAACTGCGACCAACGTCGGCCGAACCTGTCTTCGCCATAGCTATGAGACATGATAGGCCGAGGAGGAGGAGGAAGAAGAGGATTCCAGACGAAGGCTGACTGATCAGGATCGTCAGGACCTTCATCTGGACGAAGGCACCCAAAGGCGTTCAGTCGCCCGTCGAGTTCAACTCGTCGTTCTCCTCCTTGACGGCCGACGGATCTTCCTCGTCCTCCTCTTCGGCAATATCATATTCATCACGTCGTCGCTCTCTTCGCTGCTCCCGCTCTCGATGCAGGACTCCACACGTTCGCCGCGACGCCCGAAGAGCTTCACGAAGAGGCGGTCCACTCCATCGAAGCGGAAGTGGAGGACCTGGCTCTCCTCCACCCTCTGGGCGTGCGCAAAGGTTTTCCACCCCCATGCCAACGACATGTGGCCGGCGGAGCAAAACTCTGCAGACGCCCACCAGGGCCCGTTGATGCAGCCCACCACCTGAAGCTAGAATCCATGGGGCGGGTTGCGACTGACGGAGCCGGCGAAGACATCAGGAAGCCTCAGGCGGCTGCGGAGGCGACCGCAGAGGACCACCAGGAACTCGTGCTCCGGCACGCGAGTGTCCTCCGCCCAGCGGGGAAGAGAGTTCTCCATCACGCCGCGACCGCGAGGAGCACGGCCGGGACCGCGCGCTCGCTCCAGCCCGAGCAGAGGACCCCTCCGTCTCGTCCACCACAACCGCGGCGCGACTCGCACTCCGTCGAGGGAAACGCCGGAACCCGAAGATGAACCTCTGCCTTGCCCTCCACGAGACATGCTATGTTTTCTCACTCTCTCTGCAGATGAAGAACATGGAGAAGAAGGGAGCGGAAACGGTGTTGGGATGGGAGAAGGGCCACCCCTCCTATTTATGTTGAGCCAAAGAGACGGCACCGCGCCCGTTCAGTATCCATGCCGGCTCGAGCACCAAGGCAGAAGGGGCCACGTCCCGTGGGGGGACGTGACCAGACGCTAAAGCACTTGCTGCTCTGCACCGCCCGGCCAAAGCAGTAATTGCAACAAGACGTTTCCGCCATGCTGAAAGATCGTGGGATCCCCCATGAACCGTCGCACCACGTGGAGAGGCTGGCCTCGCAGCTGGAGGGCCCAGGCCGCTTCGCATTTCCTCAATGCACACGCGTCATGGGATCGGGGGCTACTGTGGGACCCATGGATACCAGAGTATCCTGGGCCGTCTGCTACTGGCCCAGCCCATCAGGTACAGAAGGAGCCCGTACCAGTCTACCACAAGGAAAGGGACCCCCTACGGTTCCCCACCAATGTCAGCCCCTTGGAGAGGAGTCTTCCCCGAGGTCTCCATCGTGCATCGCTAGAGAGGAGCCCTTCTCTGCCCCCGCTCCTTCTCGGAAAGAACCTCACCGTTGGGAGACAACCCATGTGAGGGCCACAATTGACATTCTCGTGTATAAAGTGTGGAGCGCCGCTGCGCGCACCAAAGCCCGGTCTGAGGCTTTCCTCTTTGCTGTAAGAAGACCGAGTCCACGCTACAAGACGGAGGCGGCATCACCGGGCTCCCCCACCATGACGCCATGGATGGTGGATCTGTCCCCGGCGACCAGGACCGCGCAGGAGGCGCAGTAGTACGGGACGCTCCACTCTTTGGCACCTTGTTGTATCCTTTTCCCTCCAAGTGAGTGGGAAATAGGGCCAATCGCCAGTATAAGTAGGCTACCCTCGCCACCATAGGGGAGAGGAGAAATCAGAGCACCAAGTAGATAGACCACTGGAACTTTCCGTTTGTACTGTAACCACCGCAGTGCAATCAACCAGACAAACAGGAGTAGGGTTTTACACCATCACGGTAGCCTGAATCTGGGTAAACTCCTCGTGTCCACATTGTTTTCCTTCGAGAGCTCCCTTCCCGAAGCCACCCGAGGTGCGATAGAACGTGGTTAGCCCCAAGTGTTCGAACATTTGAGTGCTACCCTGTCGTTGACAGAACAGCCACTCCCACATGAGAGATGTAATGTTTATGGAGAAAAACTTCCGTAAGTGTTATGTCGACGACTCGTACACTAAACAGCAGTTGTATACTCGGTCACCGCAATTTTAGACCCATACCATATTTTCACTAGCTAGCTATGGCAGGAATTTTTCTGGCTAGCTCATTCTACATTGTACATGAGTTCTTCTTACCAGTCTCAAACAGACGGGCAAGCTTTAATCAATGCCTCGAAGGATTCATGTGTTGCACGGCACGTGCACATTCGTGTCCTAAGAAATTGGCACCCTGGCTACCACTTGTAGAGTATTCGTACAACGTGTCCTTTCATTTAGAACTAGGGCACACACCATTTGATGTGTTATATGGCTATACTCCACAAGCTCTGAGCATTACTATCAACGACTTCTCTTCAGCGAAGCTAGAAACTTGGCCGAAGAAAAGGACCACAATGCTTGATGTGATTGGACAACAACTACTCTGAGCTCAACGCGCATGATGGCACCTGCGGATAAGCTCCGTAGCGTGTTGTTTTATGGTGATCCAAATTCATATGAAGATAAAGGAAAGTTCGGCCTTCGCTACGCGGAGGCCCGTCGCCGGAGGCTTAGGGCCGAGTTGGAGTTGGATACATAGTTACCGACCTAGTTAGGTCAGGACCGCCTTTATACCTCTTGTAAGCCGCCGCCGGGATAAGCCACACATTGTAAATCCGGCGCGATTGTAACCTACCCCGAAATAGTGAAGTATTGCTGGCTGGCGCCCGTGGTTTTTTCTCTTCCTCATTGGAAGGGTTTTCCACGTTAAAATCTCGTGTCCCCGTTGGTTTGATCTTGTTTAATTTCATCGTTGTTTTGCTATTGCGTGTAACAAGTGGTATCAGAGCCCTGTTTCAGATTAGGGATTCGCGATGGCATCGATGAAGTTTGATCTACCGTTGCTGGACTACAAGACGAGGTTTTCTCTGTGGCAAGTAAAGATGCGTGCGGTTCTGTCGCAAGCATCGGATCTTGATGAGGCGCTGGATTCTTTCGGGAATAAGGAAGCCAAGGCGTGGACTGCCGATGAGAAACGCAAAGATCGTAAGGCTTTGTCGTTGATTCAGCTTCATCTGTCTAATGATATATTACAAGAGGTGCTGTTGGAGAAATCCGCGGCTGCGCTGTGGGTCAAGCTGGAATCGATCTGCATGTCAAAAGATCACCAGCAAGATGCACGTAAAGATGAAGCTGTTCTTGCTCAAGATGCAGGATGGTGGTTCTGTCATGACCCACTTGTCGATCTTCAAGGAGATCGTGTCCGACCTAGTGTCGATGGAGGTAAAATATGAGGATGAAGACTTAGCTCTTCTGCTGTTATGTTCGCTGCCTAGTTCTTTTACAAACCTGCGTGATACCATACTGTTAAGCCGCGATGAACTAACTCTTGCGTAAGTTTGTGAGGCCCTGCAGACCAGGGAAAAGATGAAAGCTATGGTGCAGTCTAACCCATCGTCCTCCAAAGGCGATGCATTGCAGGTTCGAGGCAGAACAGAGAGCGCGATAACAACTACAACGACAACAACAGAGATAAAAGTAGGGGCCGTTCAAAGTCCAAAGGACGAGACAAGTTCTGCAGGTACTGTAAGAAAACCAATCACACCATTGATGATTGCTGGAAGGTGCAGAACAAGGAGAAAAGGAACGACACATACCAACCGAAAAATAAATCTGACGGTAATGGTAATGGTACTGGTAAGGCTGCTGTTGTTGCTGGTGATAATAGTTCGGATGGTGAATGCTTAGCTGTTTTTACTGCATGTGTTACCCGTGATGAGTGGATTCTTGATATGCTTGTTCGTTTCTTTTTGCTGTAACAAAGAATGGTTCAGTTCTTATGAAGCTGTGCAGACTGGAGATTTTGTGTGTGGGGAACGACAACAATGTCACATTGTTGGCGTTGGATCTGTTCAGATCAAGACCCATGGAGGGATGACACGTACATTGACGGGAGTGAACACATACCATCCATGGCGAGAAATTTGATCTCGCTGAGTACCCTTGATTGTGACGGGTACAAATATGCCGGAGGGGATAAACGCCTGAAGGTATCAAAAGGTTCTCTCATTGTTATGATTGGTGATATGAATTCTGCCAAGTTATATATTCTTAGAGGTAGCACTTTGTCTGGTACTGCTGTTGTTATTAATGATGATGCAAGTACAACTAACCTCTGGCATAAGCGGCTTGGACACATGATGAGTGAACATGGTATGGCAGAATTGGTGAAGAGAGAACTGCTGAAGAACTGCAATATGAGTAAGTTGCCGTTCTGTGAACACTGCGTGTTTGGTAAGCATAAGAGAGTTAAGTTCAATGCTTCCGTTCATAGCACTAAAGGTACATTGGATGTACATGCTGATTTATGGGGGCCTTCACGTAAGCCCTCTTATGGTGGTGCTCGTTATGCTTACTATCATTGATGATTACTCTAGAAGAGTTTGGCCTTATTTTATGAAAAACTAAGGATGATACTTTTGCTGCTTTTAAAGAGTGGAAAGTTATGATTGAAAAGCAAACTGAGAGAAAGGTGAAGGTGCTTCGTACTGACAATGGTGGCGAATTTTGTTCGCATGCTTTTGATGATTATTGTGTGCAGGAAGGCATTGTCAGGCACCACACCATCCCATACACACCTCAGCAGAATGGTGTAGCTGAGCGGATGAATAGGACGATCATCTCCAAAGCTCGCTGCATGTTGTCCAACGCCCGCATGAATAGGCGTTTTTGGGCTGATGCCAACACTGCCTGCTACTTGATCAACAGGTCACCATCCATCCCTCTTGACAAGAAAACTCCTATTGAGGTATGGTCTGGTGAGTCAGCTGATTATTCACAACTGAAAGTTTTTGGTTGCACTGCCTATGCTCATGTTGATAATGGAAAATTAGAGCCTAGAGCTATTAAGTGCTTATTTCTTGGTTATGGTTCTGGAGTAAAAGGATAAGTTGTGGAACCCGGAAACCAAAAAGACTTTCTTTAGCAGGAGTGTGTGTTTAATGAATCTGTCATGTATGAGGACAGTTTGTCAACTGATGTTATGCCTGATTCTTCTGATAAGGACGAACCACGAGTTCGTTTGCAGGTGGAGCTAGACCACCTGGATGAGGAGGAAACTGAAATTGATGAGGAGGATATTGTGCCGCCCTCACCTCCTGTTGTGCAGCAAGAAAATTTGTCTATTGCAGAGCGCAGAGAGAAGAGGAATAAAGGACCTCGTACTCGTTTAATTGAGGAATGTGATGTTGTTTATTTTGCTCTAAGTTGTGCAGAACAGGTGGAGAATGATGCTGAACCTGCTACATATAATGAAGCTATTGCTTCGGTTGATCGTGACAAGTGGATTGGTGCAATGCACGAAGAGATGCAATCACTTGAGAAGAATGGCACGTGGATATTGTGCGCTTGCCTAAACAAGAAGGCCGTCCGCTGTAAGTGGATATTCAAAAGAAAGGAGGGCTTATCTCCCAGTGAGCCTCCAAGGTTTAAGGCAAGGTTAGTAGCAAAAGGTTTCAGTCAGATTCCAGGAGTGGATTATAATGATGTTCTCACCTGTTGTCAAGCATAGTATTCGTACTTTCTTTATATTGTTGCTATGCATGATCTTGAGCTTGAGCAGTTAGATGTGAAGACTGCGTTTTTGCATGGAGAACTTGAGGAGGAAATATACATGGACCAACCTGAAGGGTTCATAGTGCCTGGTAAAGAGGATTTCGTGTGCAAGCTAAAGAAGTCTCTTTACGGTTTGAAACAATCTCCTCGACAATGGTATAAAAGGTTTGATTCTTTTATGATGGCACATGGTTTTAAGAGGTCTGAATATGATAGCTGTGTGTACATTAAATTTGTTGATGAATCACCTATATACTTGCTGCTATATGTTGATGATATGTTAATTGCTGCCAAGAGCATGAAAGAAATCACTACATTGAAGAAACAGTTGAGTAGTGAGTTTGAGATGAAGGATCTAGGTCCTGCTAAGAAAATTCTAGTATGGAAATTTCTAGAGACAGAAAATCTAGATTGCTATTTCTTAGTCAGGAGAATTATATTAAGAAAGTACTTCATCGATTTAATATGCATGATGCAAAGTCTGTTAGTACTCCTATTGCTTCGCACTTCAAGTTGTCAGCATTGCAAAGTCCTACTACTGACAAAGATATTGAGTACATGTCACGAGTTCCCTATGCTAGTGCTGTTGGTTCCTTAATGTATGCCATGGTGTGTTCTAGGCCTGATTTATCATATGCTATGAGTTTGGTCAGTCGATACATGGCTAATCCTGGTAAAGAACATTGGAAAGCTGTTCAGTGGATTTTCAGGTACCTTCGCGGCACATCCAAAGCTTGCTTGAAGTTTGGCAAGACTGGTGAGGGACTCGCAGGCTATGTGGATTCAGATTATGCTGCCGACTTGGATAAGAGGAGATCCCTCACAGGTTATGTGTTTACTATTAGTGGATGTGCCGTTAGCTGGAAGGCTACCTTGCAGGGTGTTGTTGCACAATCTACTACTGAGGCTGAGTATATGGCTATTGCTGAAGCATGCAAGGAGTCAGTTTGGTTGAAAGGCCTGTTTGCTGAGCTTTGTGGAGATGATACTTGCATTAACCTATTTTGTGACAGTCAGAGTGCTATTTACCTTACTAAGGATCAGATGTTCCATGAGAGAACAAAGCACATTGATGTCAAGTACCATTATGTGCGTGATGTTGTTGCACAAGGTAAGCTGAAGGTATGCAAGATTAGTACTCATGATAATCCTGCTGATATGATGACAAAGCCAGTTCCTATTTCTAAGTTTGAGCTTTGCTCGAGCTTAGTTGGTATCACTGCTTAGCTCAAGAGGCTATGTGGCGCCGAAGATGTTTTCTTTGTGTGTTTCAGGTGAAGGTTCTCATTTATGCTACAAGAGGGAATTTGTCTCAAGGTGGAGTGTTGTTTTATGGTGATCCAAATTCATATGAAGATAAAGGAAAGTTCGGCCTTCGCTACGCGGAGGCCCGTCGCCGGAGGCTTAGGGCCGAAGCGTAGCGAAGACGAACTTTCCCATCCTGGTTCCCACCTGTCGCGTGGAGTGCACGACGGGGGGTGCGGGACGCTCCACTCTTTGGCACCTTGTTGTATCCTTTTCCCTCCAAGTGAGTGGGAAATAGGGCCAATCGCCAGTATAAGTAGGCTACCCTCGCCACCATAGGGGAGAGGAGAAATCAGAGCACCAAGTAGATAGACCACTGGAACTTTCCGTTTGTACTGTAACCACCGCAGTGCAATCAACCAGACAAACAGGAGTAGGGTTTTACACCATCACGGTAGCCTGAATCTGGGTAAACTCCTCGTGTCCACATTGTTTTCCTTCGAGAGCTCCCTTCCCGAAGCCACCCGAGGTGCGATAGAACGTGGTTAGCCCCAAGTGTTCGAACATTTGAGTGCTACCCTGTCGTTGACAGAACAGCCACTCCCACATGAGAGATGTAATGTTTATGGAGAAAAACTTCCGTAAGTGTTATGTCGACGACTCGTACACTATACAAGCAGTTGTATACTCGGTCACCGCAATTTTAGACCCATACCATATTTTCACTAGCTAGCTATGGCAGGAATTTTTCTGGCTAGCTCATTCTACATTGTACATGAGTTCTTCTTACCAGTCTCAAACAGACGGGCAAGCTTTAATCAATGCCTCGAAGGATTCATGTGTTGCACGGCACGTGCACATTCGTGTCCTAAGAAATTGGCACCCTGGCTACCACTTGTAGAGTATTCGTACAACGTGTCCTTTCATTTAGAACTAGGGCACACACCATTTGATGTGTTATATGGCTATACTCCACAAGCTCTAAGCATTACTATCAACGACTTCTCTTCTGCGAAGCTAGAAACTTGGCCGAAGAAAAGGACCACAATGCTTGATGTGATTGGACAACAACTACTCTGAGCTCAACAGCGCCTGATGGCACCTGCGGATAAGCTCCGTAGCGAACTCACTTTCCAGGTGTGGCCTGGTTTACCTGAAGCTTCATTCATACATAGAGCAAGATGTCAAAGCTAACGGTAACAAAGTTTTAAATGGCGGGCTATAGCCTTCTGGGAGACCTACGGCTAGACCATTTGTAGGCTAAACGGGAAAACCTGCGAATAGCCAGCTATAGCCCAAATTAGTGGCTCCACCACCCCATCCTCCACCACCCCATCCTCCACTTCTCTCGAGGAGGGCTCCCGCGACCTCCTAGGGTTCCTCCGCCGTTGCCGCACTTGCCGACGCGTCCCCGTTCCGGCCAGCCGCCACCACACCCTCTCCTCCCGCTCCCCTTCCCCCTCCTCCTCCCCTTGCCGCTTCCTACTTCTCGCTGCCGGCGCCCCTCCCCCCCCCCCCCCCCCCCCCCGTGGGCGGGCGAAGCGCCCTCAACTCTGGCGGCCGGGGCCTTCTCTTCCCTCCCCACCCCTCCCCCACCGTCGCCGGCAGGTGCCGCCGGGCTAATCCCGTGCGGGGTTGACAGCGGCGGGTGATCCTTTCCCCGTGCTCCTTGATGGCCCGGCGGGGCGGGTAGTCGTGGAGACAGTGCTCCTACAGGCGGCGGTGGCCTGGCTTCGGCTGGGAGGCGAAGATCGATGGAGACCTCCTGCAATCTGCGGGGCTGCGTGGGTGTGGAGGTCTGCAACCCGCAAGTCCTTGCTAGGTGCTTGTACACCCCAGATCTAGGCACTGCAGGCCGCATCCGGGTCAGAATGGGTTGGACGGACCTGCGTGGCGTTCCGCAGGTGGCGGTGTCAGAGGTGGTGCACGGGAACAGCAAGGTCGGCGGCTCGACTGTTGCGTCGTCGTGGCTGGCTTCACAGGACCTATCGGCCCCGGCCGGACCCCGTTAGGACTGGTGTGCCTCTACGGGGGCTTCACAGACCCTCTGGGCCTGGCCAAACCTAATGGGTACTGGTGTGCCTGGTGACCGCGTCCGGTCGACTACCTTCCTTCACGGTGGAGGTAGTTCCCTCCCGCGCGTCTGCCGTCCTGCAGTTCCCTGTACTTTCCTATTACCTCCTCTGCCTTGTAGACCTCGTGTCATTCGCTTCGGGGAGACGACGTTGGTGGCATCTTGACCGTGGTGGCGCATGGTTGTGGACAGTTGATCTGGTGGTGTCGAGGCTCAGCCTTGTGGGGCTCCTATGCGTCCGATCGTCCGGGGTGCGGATAGGGTTATCAGTTCAAGAGCTGCAATCTGAAGGCTATGTAATTCATGCTATTAACTGTCTAGCTATGAGCTGAATAGAATACCTACTGTTACAAAAAAAGACCAAGCACCAACCTTCCGGTGGTTGCTTCTGTTGCAAGTGAGCCAGCAAGCTAACAAAATCCCATTTTTATATATTACTATCTGTTAGATCTAATTATAGAAACAGTAGTGTATGTATAGGTTTGTTCTGTACGAGCTACCCAATAGCAATAGTAGTACCCACAACAAACCTACTCAACCATAAAAAATAGGATCTACAGACAACAACCATAAACAAGAAGGTGCGCCTTGGAGTAAAAGAGAAGCTAGAGTGCCTAAAACTAAACTTATATTTCAACTTGCGTTCCATGCTCCACGGTTGCATTCACCTCTATATATAGCATGCACCAAGTCGAGCTCTCACACCATCACAACACGATCTGCCCACTTAACACTGGTCTACGGCTAGCTCGATTTTTTAGCACACTCGTCGAAATTTGCACCGTAGACAATGCAGGGCCTCGTCAAGCTGTCTCTGGCCATCGTGGTCGCGGCGTACCTGCTCGGCCTGGCGGCGGCGGGCACCGCCAACGGCCGGAAGAGCGTCGTCACCAGCGACCACCCCGACGAGCCGTGCCAGAAGATCACGCTCTTCCTCCACGACATCCTCTTCAACGGCACCACCCACAACGCGGCGAACGCGACGTCGGCTACGGCGGCGAACGCGTCGGCATTGAGCAACAGCACCTACTTCGGCATGCTGGTCGTGTTCGACGACCCCATGACGGAAGGGAGGGCGCTGCCGGTCGCCCCTGGGAGGAAGCACGGGGCGCCCGTGGCGGCGCGCGCGCAGGGGTTCTACTTCTACGACAAGAAGGAGTCGTTCAACGCGTGGTTCGGCATGTCCGTCGTGTTCAACTCCACGGCGCACAACGGCATCATCAACCTCATGGGCGCCGACCTCATGGGTGAGAAGACGGGACCTCTCCGTCGTCGGCGGCACCGGCGACTTCTTCATGGCGCGCGGCGTCGCCACGTTCCGCACCGATCTCTTTCAGGGCATGGACTACTTCCGAGTCCGGGTCGACATCAAACTCTACGTCTGCTATCTCTGATCGATACGCCCGGCTGCTGCTGTTGTTTCCTTCCATGTTTCGTGTCGTGTGTGGACATCCAGTTGCATGCATGCATGCATGCATGGGCATGTGTATTGTTTGTTGTGTGGTTGATGCGTATTTTTGTTTGAATTAAGGAGCTCATGGAGTCCCCAATTTCATTTCTCAATGATACTGATAACTTTCATGCATGCATGTGTCCCCGCAAGTTAGATCTCGTTGTGATGTAAAAATAAGAACTTTTCCATAAAAATATATGAGAAACCAAGCAGCCAAGTTGAAAAGTTGTAGCAGGATCCCAGCCGAAAGACTCTTAAAACAGGAGTTGCACAATGCGCAGAAGTTTCCAAGGGCCCAGTGAGCCAAAATCAGCTGCAGCCGCTTGCCTCGTCTTCAGCCTGTCGATTCCAGAGATGGCGGACGACGCGGTCCTGGCTTTTTTTTTTTTTTTTTTTTTTTTTAAACGGTCCTGGCTTAGGGCCTGTTTGTTTGAGCTGTGGCTGGCTGGCTGTGGCTGTGGCTGTGGCTGTGAAGATAAAACTGCTGTGGAGGGAAATCTGAATGTCACTGTTTGACGACTTGGCTGGCTGTCTAGCTGTGGGTTGAGCATATGATTAAAATACCCTTAGAGTTCCGAGTACATATGTATTTACGGATTGCAGTATTTAATCGTATATGTCCCTCAGAGTTCCGAGTACATATGTATTTACAGATTACATAACATTAAACAAAATAAATAATTAATAGGAAATAGATTTGTCCAAAATACATATCGTGCCATTGCACAAATATGATATTGTCCATAATTAAAATATATTGATTCAAACTACACGTCAATGACGTTACACATAATAATTAGGTAGCACGAGTAGATCATCTTCTTCTCGAATCAAACAGTGCGGTAGCAATGTGCTCACGCCTTACTTTCATGTCATCGGTGTTTGTTCCACTCGGGGCAGTATCACCGGCTAGTGTTGTTGACTGCCTTTGGACTTTAGGTATGTAATTCTCATCTTCATCACAACGATCAAACTGTTTATCACGCAACTGTGAGTCCCTAATAAAATTGTGAAGTGCAATGCAAATCAGGATAATTTTTTTCTGTGTCTCGAGACCATAAGAAGGAATATACTTCAGTATGCGCCATTTGTTTTTCAAGATACCAAAAACAAGCTCAATAGCATTCCGAAGCGATGAATGTAGAAAGTTGAAAAGTTCTTCTCTTTTTGTTGGTCGTCCTTCTCGGCGAAAATCTGGTATATGGTACGTGTTGTTCTTCAAAGGAGCTAGGAATCGCTTCCTATTTGGATAACCAGAATCAACAAGGTAGTACATATCTGGAGAGAAAATAAAATGTGGACAATCAGAATAAAAGAAATAGCAATGCATGTGTGGTAGAGTCATGTGAATAATCATAGAGAATATTACCACTAGGAGGGGTCGGGAATTCGACCAGGTACTTTTCGATGCTCCGTTGGAGAATGCGTGTATCATGTACTGAACCAGGCCAACCATCAACAGCAAATGTGAATCATTCTGTGATGTGTAACTGTGCCTTCCAGTGTGGTTAACTTTCTCATCTTCGGGAACTTCAACAGGAATGTGTGATCCATCTATGGCGCCAATGGCATCTTTGATATGAGGCCAAAAGCGTGCATCTTGAAGCCTTGGATGCACATCCTTGAAATTTCGATCTACTGGTTTTATGTTATCCTTACCCAACTTGTACAAGCAATTCAGAACCATGTGAAACTTCCGAGAAATTGTTTCAGTTGAACGACTAAAAGTAATCTCAACTTGTCTAGCTGACTGTGGCCCTCCAACCATCCATAGAAACATAGCAAGACACTCAAGAGATGACATGAAAATAGTTGATTCCAACCCATAGCTAGAAACTAGAAGGTCATGCAATTTATGGAACACATCTGGGTACATCCTAAACATCTTGTAGCATCTTTTTCTATTTCCAAGATGTTCATTAACCCATTCAAGCCCAATTTTTTGTGGAATCCTCTTAGGTGCCTTATTCAAATACTTCTCGCAATAGAGGTTACCATAGTAGCCCAACACAGCCATGTCGCGCGCCAATCCAAGAAGATGACAGCGTCTTTTCAATTTCATCATCACGATCATTGCCACCATCATCCATCTACACAAGAAGAAAATAGAATATGTCAAAACTAGTACATATGCAACCATATAGAACATTGGATAAGTAGACATGCAACAACCATACAGAACATTGGACAAGTAGACATGCAACAACCATATAGAATAACATGTTCAAATAGAATTGGTTCATTATTCAAATACATCAAAGGTTCACACAACAAAGGTTCACAAAATAAGC